>JBBPLD010000102.1:0-64711 GCA_038089555.1 Chalciporus chontae | reverse complement strand
AGTATGCAGCAAGGTCTTTCATACATTGTAGTTTGGACTTCCCGGTCATTTGCGCAAGCAAAGAGATGTGATTTGTGTTCTCGTGAACGCTTTCTTCCTTGTAGAAGGAGAAAAGATCGCTGGAATCAGAAAAGATCGCCCGGTGTGTGAACGGTACAGCGGCATGCCGAAGGCTGCATAGTAGGCTGAAAGGAACGACTGTCTTCCTTCGATCTTAGTCCCGATCCAGCCGTTTCAGGACGCTCGGGGGCTGAACTGGGCTGAAGCGCTGACCCCATTGCTGCCGGTTTTGGTCTTCGGAAGATCCCAAGGTCTTTTGAGGCGAAGACCAAAACGTCCGGTCCCGAGATTACTTCGATCTTTGGTGTGCCTAGGGGAGACTAACTGAACGGCAAATTTGGATACAACAGGATACAAACCCCAGTGAGTTATGCAACCAATGGTTCCGCTCCTTGAAGTGTTACGGCCCGGCCCGTCCTCCAGGTGTCAAGACAGATTCCACCCTGACCTAAGCTTTTTTCTCACCCAGATGCTTCTGCAAACAGAAACAGGTCCTTTTACCAGGAAAAGTACATAATTGCTCATCTGAAGGCCATGATATCGACTGTAGCCTTTGCCACGAACTCGCAATGTCACTGACTCTTTCAATCTGTCTACTTTCAATCGCGACTCTCGCATGGTTCGCTACCACGCGATGGCTGGGTAGGCGCTTGCCTTTCCCTCCAGGCCCTCGTCACTTCCCTTTCTATGGCTCAATTGTATGATTCCAGTAATCTGTGATATCGTCGTAACACTCATCTTTAATCTAGTTTCGCAGGACACAGATGTACCAAGGTGACAACTTTACTCGCTTTGGTGAACAATTTCAGTCGGACATCATCGGCATCTCAGAATGGGGCAACTGCACTATTGTGCTCAACTCCTTCGAGGCAGTCAACAGCGTGCTGATCCAAAATTCAAATCGTTCTGCGCAAAGGTCAGGACGAATCATCTCAGCGTGCGCCAATTACGTCCTGAATTGTATCCAGACCTCCCACTTGGCGCAAATTCCGAGATTGGTAAGAACGCCCGTTCATAACCTTCTCGTTGCTGAACAATCCACATGAAAGGGGAGGACTGCATACGAGTATTCCGCATCTAGAGTACGGAGGCACGTGTCCGTCGACGTTCACGCGGGATTACTCACCTCTCGCACAGAGGGATGGAAAGCGCGCAGACAAACTTTCAGCCGCCTGGTTTCGGCTTCGAAGTTGCCTGATCACGCGCCGGTTCAACTCAAAACAGCGCAATGCATGCTTCTTTCAATGCTTGACGAACCACGCAAATCGGTGTTGTTTCTCCACGAGTAATGTCTTTTATGTTGATCTGTGGACGCAAAGTTGATTTCTTTACAGGATGATAGGACAGGTAATCCTGGCGCTAGTTTACGGAATCGACAAGCTACCCGATGGAGAATCGCATCTTGGGTTGGCCGAACGAGCGCTGGGCGGAATATTGTTCACATTCACGCGGGAATTCCAGATTGCATGCTTTCTCAACGAACTCAGCAGTATGTCTTTGGGAACCCTTCTTGAATGAGCGCTAATCTATCTTCAGAATGGATACCACTCCCTGAGTGGCTATTCCCTCTGATCACAACAAGTAGGATTAACAGAGAGGATGTTGAAAGTCAGACCTTCATTCCTTATGAAGAGACAAAACGACAGCTTGTGAGTGTTATAAAGGATTATCCCTTGTTCTCTACTGAGCTTCATTCTTTGAGATTGAAAACAACGTGACAACTTCATTCGTGACTGAGATCCTGAACAGTGGGGATGTCGACGATGAGCTTGACATTATCCTTCGCGATGCTGCTGGTTCACTCTACTCCGGTATGTGCGAGCTCATATTCAAAACCCCCAATGCTGACAATACATACTCAGGAGCCGTTATCGCCACCGGCAGCCTGCTTTTCACCTTCATGATGGCCATGGCATGGTAAAGTTTATATAGCCGATCTAAGTCAATTGACAGCTTCATACTAGTCCCCAGGTTCCCGGAGACACAGGCGAAAGCACAACAGGAGCTCGACGCTCTCCTTGGTCATGGCAATTTACGTGAGTCATTTGGTTTGGCTACCGTCTTGACCCAACTGACTTCGACACCATGATATCTCTAGCTACCACATCTGCTTGTGATCCGTCGAAAATTCCGTACACATTCGCTGTAGTGATGGAAATGATCAGGTGGCGTCCGCCAGTGTGGATGGGTTAGTACTACCAGAATGATGATGTGAACCAGACTGAGATCTCCACAGGTCTCGATCATTCCAGCGACGTCGATGAAGAGTACAACGGATACCTCATCCCAGCAAGATCATCATTGGTTGCCAACATAAAGTGGGATCCCCATGCTTCTTTCTTGGACATTTGATAACATATTGCCGCAGGGCGATTCTGCATGACCCAGCGAGGTTCAAAGATCCGCAGAATTTCTGTCCAGAGAGGTTTCTCAAAGCCGATGGCGAGTTCGATCCGGACGTGTTTGATCCCCGCCAAGTCGTATTTGGGTTTGGGAGAAGGAAATGGTAATTAAACGTCGATGCCATCCCGGCGAACACACATGTTGACTCTTGCACTCCGTTTCACAGCCCAGGACGAGGGATTGCGTTCACCTCGCTTGTAATAACAGTCGCATCAACACTTGCTGGCTTCGATGTCATTTCTGATCACGAATCAGACCGACGCTCAGCCTCTATAACTGCATTTTTGGCTACAGATATACCTTGGTATGTAATTCCTCCCTTTGTCTACGTCACTCTGACCGTGTTGCTACGACAGGAAATTTCCTCATGATGGTATCTCATTAAAAGTGCGGTCCGAACAAACTGCCAATGCCATCAGATCGACTGTGCATTCAAACCCTGGCGAGTGAACATGTGGGCATAGCTCCTCGGAAGCTGTACTCATATGTACTGATAATCATAAATAATTGGATGGAGCTAGGGACCGCGCAACGTGGTATGAGTACACGTGCGAACGACTCTGACATCTTCTCGAGTGCGATAACTTGGTACCCAGACATATTCGCAACGCCCCACTTGCAATGGCTAGCTCTTTTTGCGTATCTAGACAGGCGAAAGACGCGGACTCAGTTGATTGAGGTGAAGACGAATCGAGAAAGGCCGGATTAACGCATCAGATTCGGCGAATCAAGGGCCGAGATAAGAGCTTCTGACGCGAAGAGGTCGGGGCGGGAAAGCTGAAGCAGGACACATAAATCCGATCTCTGAAACCCGGTGACCCGAATCAGAAGACCGAGCGTGAACTGATAGGGGCGATGGATACCAGAGTCTTCGCCAAATATATGGATTCTAGAATCGTAAACTCATTCGCGGCGTGCGTGCGTAAGGGATAGGGGACCGCCTTCAATCGGAATGATCATCAGAAACACCGTCACGGGTGCAGATTCCGAGCAGTCCACACAAGACCAGGGCGGATCACCCGCCGGCCGCGCTCGCAGGTGACATCTCTACCACGCCAGAAGAAATCGCACAGCCTAGATGGTTTTACTACACACATCACCCAGCTCGCCAGAGAGGATTTCTGGCATTGGAGCCAACCCCTAAGTAGTCATCTGGCCGCGAGTACGATTACTTAATTCATTCCGGTTTCTCCATTCAAATTTGCTCGTAATCTGATACGCTGTACTGGTAGACTCATCCCCAATAGGATTTATTGCTCGATTCCTCAAGGACCGATGGTTCATGAACGGATACATTCCACCGACTTTTGATGCCACAAGACGGTAGAGAGTCATATGATGTATACATGCACGGACCGTCTCCGTTCATCGCGCCTGATAGGTAGATTTTACCACCTCGATGATTTCACCAGAACGTGGGTAGATGGCTATCTGGACATCCTTGGGGACACTAGAAGAAGAGTCTTCAGCCCATTTTGGTAACTGGATGGGCCAAGACTTACTAGATGCTATTGGGGTCTAAAAACTCCATAATCTTCTGATAATGGTCGACGCTTGAAGCGTTGTCTGTTCGAATTGCTGGTTGAACATTTAGCGTCGCAAGAATGCACGCAAACTTGATGAACAATGAAGACATAGCGAATTCTCGCCCCGGGCTACAAAGCATTTTCAACACGAAGTTTTGGAAGGAAGATCAACAACGGGCTCACCATAGTCTTCTCCCGTATCCAAAGACTAACTGACGAGGATCAATGACGTCCTTGTTGATTTGACCGTCTGGTGTGAGGAAGCGTTCAGGCCGGAACACGTGTGGTTCTGGAAATACGTCTGGATCGTGCAAGATAGCCCTGTAGACATTCAGACAGTCAAAGCACCGAAAGAGCCCAAGGAGAACAGTTTCTACCGAAGATTAGTGAGAACGGCGCTACCCGCAGGGATGTGGTATCCCTTGTATTCGTCGTCGACCTCAACGACATGATCGCTCCCTGCCGTCATCGTGAGCTGGGAGACCGGTCGGCTCGCCGATGACTACTCACCATAGGATGTAGTGGGCCTCCACCTCATCATTTCTAATACCATGGCTTGGACATAGGTCAGGGCAGAAAAGTCCCCGAATGTGGCTACAATGTCAGAGTTCGTGTTTCTTCAGTGAATTCAGAAAGTCATCGCCAACGGACTGACGTATGTTTCCATAGCCGACGACACGGTCAACCTCGCGTTGACCCTTCTCCTGAACCTCAGGAAACTACGTGAGCGATCAGTTGTTGTCTCGAAACGATACCAAGTCCTTGCTGACCCAATACAAAGCCAAAACTAATGCTTGCAGCGTCAGAGAACTTGAATGAATTCCGCCTGATAAACGTGAGGAAGCATCAAGTAAGTTGCCAAGATGCTGCCTACCTACATAAAGACCAGCTGCAACGTCCCTCACAAAAATATCATGGGCGATGTCGATACCGCCATCAACGCCAACACTCAATGCGTCCACCACATATGCCAAGGTGTCAGCGGACCCTTCGAGCTGGACTCAGTCGTCAATGAGAGAGAACCGAAGCATAGCAGAAACATTACGATTTTCCGCTTAGATTCACTGTAAGGCACGTTGACCATGCTGCGCACTTGCTCGCTGTGGACACGAACGGTCCGCTTGAAAGGGACCAACCACTCAGGAAGATTGAGAACTGATCAGTTAGAGTTGAATTTGACGACCGAAACCAGGTAAGCTCACAATCCAACTTGAGAAAGATACACATAAGGTCCCATTTAATTGACGTTTGCCAGACCATGATATGATGTACGGCGGAAAGGGCTTCGAAATGAGAAGCAGTCTTTGGGAGGTGCGGAATACCATATGCAATGTTCATCATGAGATCCCCAGAGGCACTGCCGCTCAATTGAACATTCGAAATCAGAGGATTCGGGAGACATATACGCACTCGAAGAAATGGACAAATGTCTGTTCGGGTTTCTCGATGATGTTCGCTATCATCTCGACAGTATTATGCATCATCTCAGACTCCAACCGAGACGTGCTTGAAGGGGGAAGCGCGTCATGGAAGGCTTGTCTGCGTATTCTCCACGGTTCTGGGTGCTTCATGAAGCAACCAGAAGGTTAAATGGAAGAATGGTACACACCATCGTTGGGCATGTGTGCGAATGACCATTCCCAACCACTTGATGAAGAACATTATGAGGAGAGCTGTGATCAACGGAGGACCTGAGCGCACCCAAAACGGCGAAGATTATCAAAATATGGTGGCCTGAAAACATCACTTTGGATAAGTTTGTTGACCTATGTCAGCGAATCTGCTTTACCTTCCGGAATATATCTTGGATCTTTCTCCAAGTAATTCATGAACTGCAGTATTTGAGCTCAAAATGATTGTGTCGCGCCCAAATTCGCGAACGTGAACGATATCGGATCCTATCTTCTTGCTGAGAGCTGCGTACTTCAAAGCAGACGTGTAGGCTGGACGACGACCATACTACAACAAATGAGTCAGTATCTAAAACAACAAGATCAGAAAACGATACTTGCGACGGAACCCCACAAAGGAATGCGGGGAGGACCTGGAGGGAGCCGTTCGCGAGTGCCTTTTCTCAGATACAACGTGGTCACTGTGACCATACATAAGATGGGGACCAGCACATCCAAGACAAGAAGTGCAGTCATTGGGATACTGAGATGGGTAGACTGGGGTTTAAGGGACCTTGAAACCCTTCGGGATAAAAAGAGCCTCAGTCAATTGATAAGCAACATTTAAACAGCACATCGAACGAACTTGAAATCTCGCTTGAGATCTGTAAGGCGAGATCCAGGGTACGGAATTCTGGTTGATCATGGGTTCACCCGAGCTTTCCTTACGCAGGAAATGTCATGTGGACTGTGGATGGGAACCTGGAGTCGTGCCATGACTCAGTTTATTGACGGGGTTCGAACCACCGTGTGCGGCCAACAGCCCCCGAATTGGGGTACAACTCGAGAGTGAAGTTTTGAAGTACGCTACCTCTGAAGGACTTTAGTAGGCCATCTCTGGGTTCGGTTAATGCCCTGGCGTAGAGTGTGGCCTGTGCGAGTCCGATAACGACGGCGCTTCTTTCGCTCAGCGACAGGTACAAGTGGGCGGGCATGCATTATACGTTCGCATGTCGACTTCCGAAGAGACCATGGAATGGCCATCAGACTTCGTAGTATGTACAAGACTGGCTCCGAAATGTGCTTAGTGTCTTACGTAGCGTGGCCCGTATGTGCCCGTCAGCATCGCTTTGATTTCTACATTTCAAATCAAAACCTAATCCATCAATGAAGATTTGGTCGGAATAGACTTACGAAGTGCGACATGCTTGGAATGGAATCTGCATTGGCCGAGACCACCTTCGCGAGTTTCATTCCTCTCAACGTCGTGGATGTCTGATCATTGAATATGACGCACCACACATGTACCAGAGGCGCGGAACGCCGAATTCCTTCCAGCACCCGTTGAGTTCACCCTCTTCGTCAAGGCCCCATATAGCCGTACATCGCGATGCAACGTCGTCACCACATATCTCACGAACGGTGTCCCGTGCATCTCCCAAGCTGATGAAAGGCTCGGTAAGAGATAATCAACATGGAAGATAAGACTCTCGCACCCGGTTGCGAAGATAATCACGTCGGCTACAGCTTCCGTGCCATCCTCGAAGGAGATGCCCGTTTCCGTAATTCGGGAAATCCTGGTGCCGTTCTTGAGCTTGATAAGCCCATCAGCGATAAGTCGACTGGCTCCAGAATCTAGAATGAAAGACTTGAGAACCCAGTATACGTGGTACTTTGACAGCGTACCTATGTAATATCCACCGGCACTATTTGCCTTCTTGCTCAGTACGATTTGCAACAAGGAGATCCGGAAGACCGTACCGATTCCAAGCCAGAAGAATGAGACCCGTATCATTGATGCCCAAGTTGCGTTGAAATCCGACGCGGTCCAGTCCATCGAGTGTTTCCCTAAGTTGTATCAGTAAATCGAGCTGCTCCGATGACCGGATCAACCCACTTATCCATATGCGCCAACATGGCAGTCAATCTCTGTGCAAATTCACCAGCCATGAATAGGTTGGGGAACGACGCGTTCAGGCAATCCGCAACTTCCAGTGGAGGTCCGTTTTCGCAATAGACACCACTTGTCATCGCGTTCTTCGCAGCGCTGGTCATAACGTACATAGGGCTTCGTTGGAAAATTGTCACGTCTGAAAGTGTTACGATGGACACCTGGGCGGTACACGGAACAGTAACAAAACAAACCTATGCCCTGCGTACAGTGGTCAGCGGCGATATCATGCGCTGACGTACCACTACCGATGATAAAAACTCGTTTGGACTGATGTTCGAGAGCGTTCTTGTACTGCATGGAGTGCATGATCTTTCCAGAGAAAGTGTCCTGTTTTGAGCGATGAGCAAGGAAACCAGAGCTCTTCTAGGACTTACAATTCCAGGGATATGAGGGAAATTCCAGTTTCCACCACCCAACCCGGTGGCTAAAACCAGGTGCGGAATGTTCTTGAATTCACGTATGATATCACCCGGGCACCGTATATTGACGTCCCAACCCTGATCATCTAAACTTGAAGGACGGGCGGAGACAACGGTGCTCGCAACCCAAACGTGGAGGTCGAGGCTTTGAACGTAAGACTCGAGCCAGTCAGCCAGTTTTGAAGCTGGCGTGAAGACAGGCCACGTAGGGGGGAAGCTGCGCCATCCTTCAGTGTTAGATGGTATGGTTGAGGAGTATACTTACGGCAAATAAGGCAAGTGATCCATCCCTGCTCCCAAAGGAAGTGAGTACATGGTTTTCGAAAGATTGGGAGGTGGTGGTCGCACAGACAGAGTCATGTAAACAAAGTGAATCGTAGCGATTTCTCCAGTTATCTCCGACCCTTTCGTTCTTCTCAACGACGAGCGCCTTGATGCCAAGAAACTTGAGGCGTGCTGCGAGGGAGAGACCACTGATCACCGTGAATTGCAAGAGCATTACTACGAAATAAGTTTGGTTACCTATGACCTGACCCGACGATAATCACTTCAGGTGAGACGTCGTTGAAGGAGAGCTCTTGCGCTTGCTGTCTGGCCCAATACCCATGAGTAGGGAGCGAGTTGCGATTGGGTCCAGTCATCTCTAGGGACTGTTTAAGATCCTATCAGGCAGCATCAGGCACCGCCAAAACAAGAAGACACGGCATACGCACTTGCATGTTTGTAAACAAAGTGTGGGCCTTCCATGAGTTATCTGGCAGAGGCACGAGCCGTACAACACCCATGCAGTGTGCCAGGTCAGTTGAGAATGTAAAGACAGCCTGAATCCAGATGACATCAGGCCACAATTGCTGCAGCTCAACGTGCTTCTCCAATACTTTGCAATCGCTGATCTGGCGTAAAACGAGGTCTTGGTCGCAGAGGAACTTTGAGATAGCAGTACCACCAGCAAATGTGCGAAAGTCCCATGTAAAGGCCAGAATGTCGCGCCAGAGCGGAGGATGTTCAGAATGGTCAAGTAGCAGAAGGTCTGCTACTTGGAGAGGATTGGATTTGCATGAGTCTTGGAAGCTCTGGATCCAAGAGGCTGCTACACTGCAAACTTGCTCTTGCGAAAGCTGAGGGGCCTTTGATCCGAGCTTGTCCAGAGTGGGAAGGGACATCCCTAGTGAGGTATGAGACGAGATCAGAAAAATATATTAGCATTTTATGGTAGAAGTGGAATTTTCATGCACCCGCATTCTCAGCGAAGCTCTGGACAAGGTAACTGAAGTATGGTGTGAATGTCCGATAGGGTCGAGCCGAACCTCCGGAAAACTGCCGTGGAGATGAACTAGTTCACGCAAGTCAGGCACGTTACAGTTTATCCTTGAAAGACTGGAAGTGCAACGCACTGTAGTGAGGTTCTATATAAGCCAGTACCTAGACTTCGAGATGTTACTGTAGTTGCTGACCATTGCCAGTAGGTTTAAACTCATTCAAAAAAAGTGAAATGATCTGACATCGATTAGTGCTGGGATGGGTTCCGTCTCATCCATGCTCTACTGGGTCTTAGTCTCTCTTCCATTCTGCTTAGGATTTGATCAGGTTACATTCAAGACAGGCGAAGCCACTGGAAACACGTCCCCGTTCATATTCAACTCATTGTATGGTCTCCTGAAACAATGGCCAAACACTTTTCACCCCAACGGGCACTCGATTGTTCCAGTTACGATTGCGCCCCAGACTTTGCTCTTTCATGCTCGACCGAATCCACAACTACCCGAGTCTCCCGACTGGTTTGGGCTTTCTCCCGAAGTCGGCTTTAGCCTTCCACAGATGGCACCTGGCGGATATCCAACCTACATGCTCACCTATCGAGCTACCCGTCCGGTACGGGCGCTCGTGTTTGATGGCTTATCTGCATACCCTACCAAGTTGGATGTAGGATTCATGGACAACCTTGCGACATTCGTGTATGGTGCCGGCCAGAAAGACACCGGTAACGATAGACCTGCTTGGGGAGGTCTGGAGGAAGAATTTCAACGAGCGAAGATGCTTTGTCAGTGGGCGAATACCATGGACATCGACGGATTCATACGAATGAACACCGGATTGTGAGTCCCCAACGCTCATCTGTTCTCCTTTACTAAATATCATGTGCTCAGCGAAATAATATGGTGCGATTTCAATTCGACTGCGATTGAGCTCATCAATCATCTCAACGTTACCCCACCTCACCATTCCACTCTCCGCTCTTCCGTGTATCTGGACCCTGGCACCCCAGATGCCCCTGTTGGCTTGCCATTCCCCTTCTTCTCGTTATCATCGTTTCACGAATGGGCAAGGGTCTATACAACCTACAATATGGCCTCGCTGCCTTTCCTTACCTTGCACCCGGCAGGAATGGTCACGTACTATAATCCTCGACTTCTAAGCCTCGTTGAATCGAGATCTGGGAAAAGGATGGCCCAGCATCGTATTTGGCCCACCATATCCAAGGAGGATGCGATATCTGTGCGGTTGGAGGTAGAGGGCGTTGTTCTGCGTGGTTTTGAAGCAGGCACTGGTACCGATTGGGTTTCGCTCGCTCGCCTCGTAGTAGAAAACTGGGCGCACCGCATTGCACATCTTCGTCATGTCCTATCTACTCTCGTGTCAACTCCCCCGCCTTCCATCAACGTCACCCGTTCTTTGGATGAGATCCAACTCCTCACCTATTCGCCACTAATGCCATACATGGATGCTACATTTGGGAACACGTCGGGCCAAAATCTTGTCTTTTCTCCTTCTCCTTCCCACCCGCGCGAGTCCGGTCTGGATCGCTGTGGGTCCCAATACACAAAAGGCTTGCGTTTAGACAACATGACGGACCAGGAAAGGTTACTAAAGGAGAGTATAGAGGGCGTCCAAAGAAGAATCTGTCTCGAGTTTGGGACGGTTTTCGCTCAGAGTCACGACTTCTCGCATTCAGATTTGATGTCGATCGGCGAATTCCTTGCGTCGTGGCTCCAGCGCATTTCAAACCTTTCCAAATATTTGGATTGGCCAACTGATATTCGTTGTGAGGAAGTCTGTTCCCCCGACGTAAGTCTGTTCCCCGTTCGTGATATTCCGTTTTTGAAGTATCTATAACAGAGTGTCTGTGCGCTTCCTCTCTGGCCATTCGAACCATTGTGGCCAGAGCTTCATGTTGACCTTGTGCCGTCCTGTCAGAAAATTGATGTATTTGGGGGTCCTGAAACTTGGCGAAAGCTGTGGACAGAGGAGCGCATTCAGAACGACGCCTGAAGTCGCTTCATTGGACTCATCGATATCTCGGGTTCTTTACGTCCGCACTTGTCTGACACTGTACTTTTGACGACAGGGGGGATTCTTCGCAACCCCGTTACCATTGACATGATGGTGATGCCTTCGTCGAGGAATATCATGATTGTACTCATTATTGTCCTGGCCAGACTGATAAGAGGAACAAATCCATATGCGCACGACGGAGCTCCGTGTATATCAAGATCTGCATTGTCGTCCATTTCCAAACCAAGATTTGGCCAGCGTCCACATGAGTAACGAATCACCGGTTGTTCCTCGCCACGGCGATCCACCGCCGATAAATATTTTGGGTGCTAATTTGAGTCCTGGTGTGTCCAATGCACGTTTCTTGATTTGCACTCATTGCCGGTACCCTTCTCTGTGCACATATCTCCTGATAGATCCGAGTGTTCATCCATGTCTGGAAAAGCACGACGTGTCGTTGTAGTCACTGGTGCCTCTAGAGGTCTCGGGGTGGGTCAAGTTATTCAGCGGTCTCTGACAACTGAAAGGTCGATGTAGTTGGAGTGGGTTCGACAATGCCGAGACACGCCAAACACATTTGTTATCGCCGTCGTTCGTTCATTGAAAACGGCACCCAAGCTCCTGGAAATTGCGGATGAGAAGACGGTCGCAGTTGTCGAAGCCGACATGGGACGGGCAGAGACGTTTGGGGTAAGCAGCCCTTGGTAAGACTCTTCGGAGCCCTGCATTTTGATGATTTCCTTAGGAGGTTTCAGACGTCATAAAACGTCTAAGCGGTGGGCGGGTCGACATTCTAGTCAACAACGCAGCAGTAATGCTGGGAATTGGTCGAAGTTTCGTAGATGGGCCTTCCAAATCAACGCTTGCAGAGTGGGACGAGACGTTTCGCGTGAACCTCTTTGGACCGGTCTTCTTCACCAATGCCCTTATTCCTCAACTGCTCGCTGGAACCGAAAAGAAGATCGTCAATCTATCTTCTCTGGGCGCTGATCGGGCAAAACATGAGGAGTTGAGGGTGCAGCTGGCGAGTTACTCTGCTAGCAAGGCAGCGCTAGCGACCGCAACTCTCAACTTTCATCTAGAGTGAGTAATCATTGAAGCAATCGTTGGGATCGTTCGCTTGCTCATACAGCTTGGCCAGATTCAAGGATCGTGGCCTGATCTTCGTGTCCCTTTCACCTGGAGGAGCGCAAACTGATATGGATGACTTCGGTATTGCGCCAATGACGGCGGCTGAATCCGTTGGACATTGTATTTCATTCGTTAACCGTATGACCATCGAAGACGGAGGACAATTACGCAATTACGATGGCTCAAAGTCTATTGTTGCCGACAAGCCCCGGTGATGGAATCGTGTTCGCTAAGCGTAGTCATGTAGGTATCAACCTCATGCGCAGTACTATGACATAGATGATTATCAGAACTCTTCTTACCTGAACAACAATCAGCTTTGGCGTTGAGATCCCTGTGACTCCCAACGACGTATCGACAAAATACGTTCCTGGCTTGATCGCATCCGTTCACGATGTCACAGCGTTGGTCAAATGCATCCGGAAAGCCACAAACAGACAAGATTAGAACCTGCCGGTCATGCTCCTCTATTAAGTTTAACTCTTATCTCAATGCAACGCGGCTGTATTCCTGTCTCACGCCCTCTCATTTAAAGAGTACAGACCTGGCTTATTGCCAGTAGTTACTTGTACCTGTCAGCATCCGTTCTGCCTTGCAAATGGAGTTTCCGTTGGTCCCCTCCTGGCTGCTGGCTTCCGCTGTGGCTGGTGTTGTTACGTGGTGGATGATCAAGATGCTCGTTCTACCCCATCCTCTGGACACCATTCGTGGGCCAGAGTCTAATCGATGGTTCCAAGGCAGTTTCTTAATTGTTCATCTTCTTCCGGATGTTGTGACTTATTTCGTGACCAGGTAACCGCTCGCAGATGTGGCATCCCACTGATGGGATAAAGTTCATGATGGACATCACAAGGCAATACGGTAGTGTGGTGAGGCTCAATGGTGTTTTTGGGGTACGCAACTGCGTTGTTTGCCATGCACAAACTATTCTAACCCGTAGCAATGTAGGCGAGAGAATTGTTCATATCCGATCCGTTGGCTTTGCATTCGATATCGACGAATCATGATGCCTCCGTGTGGCAATTGCCTTCTGAAGTCCTAGCGTGAGCCAGTCCCAGTGCATATGTTCGCCTTGGCCTCACTGTACCTAGAACTAATTCGGTCCTCTTTGGAGAGGGTCTTCCGGGTACTACAGGTGTGGCAGCTTTGTAGCCGCTTCCATCGCTTCCATCGAAATCACGTTTTTCAGGGGAGGTTCATCGTCAGCACCGTAAAGAGTTGGTTCCATTATTTGCAAAGTCACATGTACAGGAACTTGTTCCCGTGTTTTACTCGGTTGCTCGAAAGGTAAGTATACTGTGCGACCTCCACCTTCTTGGTCGACCATCTTCAATAGCTTCGCAATGCGCTTCATGGTAGAATCAAGGCTAATAATAAAGAGATTGATTTACTGCCTTGGGCTGCTCGGACTTCATTGGAACTCGTTGGACAAGGTGGACTCGGTATGATCGAATGTTCAATCGCCCATCACCACCCTGACTCGTCATTTGACAGGATACAGTTTCGACAATTTCACCGATGAAGAACCCGACGAATACGCGTCCGCTGTGAAGAACTTACTGTGAGCTTTCAAACTTCCCCGCTTTCGTTTTCTCATTTGACTTGTTTCAGCCCAAAGTTGTTTCAGAACCCCGTAGCTAGAGCATTGGCACCGTTTTTCCCTCTCCCTCTACGTCGTTTCTTGGCGCGGACGATTCCATCCCGATCTTTACAAGAACTCATGGATATCGTTCGCGTGATGGACGAAAGTTCAAGGAAACTGCTTTCATCAAGAAAAGCGGCGTTACTCAACAGAGCTACGGATACGCACGGGCTCGGGAGAGACCTTGTAACTATGTTGCGTTCGTGCACCAAATGCCCTGTCTTTTTTGTGCCTGACGCGATTTACACAGTACGCAATAACATAAAGGAAAAGTCTATGGCAGATTCCCACCTGCTCGGGCATATCAACGCTCTGATTTTTGGCGCCGTTGACACGACGTCGTCTGCCTTCTCCCGATTGCTCCATGTCCTTGCACAGTACCCCGAGATGCAGGATCATATCCGTGAAGAGGGTCGTATTGCGCGTGAAGAAAATGGGTCGGAAGAGTTGGGATTCAAAGCACTGGCCAACATGACCTACACTGACGCTTTTATACGCGAAGTCCTGCGAATGTATGTGCCTCCGCTCTGTCCGTACAGAACCGCTCTCAATTAGAAACAGGTATGCACCAGCACCGGCTCTCTTGAGGCGGTCAGAAACCCTTATATTGTACTACATGATGAACGGGGACTGATCTTTAACCAGTGCCGCCAAAGATGCAATACTCCCCTTGAAGTATCCAATCATAGGACGTGACGGCCAGGAAATCTCTCAGGTATTGGTGCCGGCGGGAACAACGGTTTTTGTCAGTCTCTTGATGCCTAATCTGTCCGTTCAAATCTGGGGTGACGATGCACTGGAATTCAAACCGGAACGCTGGCTCTCTGCGTTGCCTGAAACAGTGGTGAACTCAGGCATGCCGGGAGTTTACTCACACATGTAAGGATCGAGTCCTATCTCAGTCGTCAAGAGATCGCTAATCCCCAATATGAAGAATGACATTTTGGGCGGGTGGGTCTGCATGCTTGTACGCACGGTTTTGTTTCAAATCCTTTATGCGATACTGATCTCGCTCCTTAGGGGGTAAGTATCTATTCCATGCTTCCGGAACAGACGACTGAGCAACTGGTTTAGATTCCAGTTTGCTTTGCTGGAGCTGAGTGCGTCCTATCCTTGTTTACCTTTGACATCGTGACCGATGTTACTCCAGAGGTCGCCATATTACTTCTCCTGAGCTCTTTCAGATTCTCGTTGCCAGCCCATGAGATTACGTGGCGTTCATCCGGTTTACAGTTTCCCAGTGTCGCAGAGACCGGGGCGCTTGGATTGCCTTTGAAGGTCGAGGAATTGTGATCAGTCTGTATAGCGGCCAGCTGAAGTGTATCGATAAAGAATACAGGACTACCAAAACAGACAATAGTTGATCGATCATGCAGTAGAGAACACATAACATTGCATTCCATGATGGCCGTGAATACTAATGCATGGCTTCATGAAGCAAACTTTCTCGGGTTTGGGAGCGGACCTTTATCTCGTGCTGGAAACTTAGGTCCCTTACTCTGTGAGGTCCACCTTAGACCTTCCAATCTTGCTGCTGTGCACATCGACCGGGCCCGTGATAGATAACGTAGCAAGAATTTGCATAACAGCAGCCCAGGGGATGTTCTCCGAATACACCAAACCAGGGGAAACACTGAAAAGCAGTATAGAAAGCCGTTACTGACACGAGATTCCGACGATATGTCTCAGGGAGGTTGGGTGACAGCGAAGACACTCGCGAATGTGCGCCTCAACATATGGGCGCAAGGGCCGATCTTCGACCGTCAGGAGCCTATTTAGGCCGACCACACGCTCGAGCTCCTCTTGAGCTCTCTACATTATCTATTACAGCGGGACACCTACGAGTTAGACACATATCCCGCTAGTTAAAAAGACTTACACGTACGAGTTGTGGCAGCGACGTTCTTCAGTGTTACTTCCGATGCTTCGAGTCTTGATCTCTTTCTGAGTCTTCAAGACGTGAGCCATGGCTGCCGTGACGAAATGCAGAAAGGAAATCGATCTCACTGTCTCGGCAGTTCACCTAGACCGTTTATAGCAGTATCGAGAAGGACGAACGCTAAGACTTTCCCTTGTACACGAACAAATTCTGATGTGTTGTACTCAGGTCGCAATGTCTGATGGAGTAGTACCCGTCCACCAATCAGATCTAGCAGACTCAATGAGTAGTAATCGCTGGAGACAATTTCCCTGACCTGTGCTGAGGCCATTCTGTGCCATAGCGAAACCTGGGCGTATGAAATCCACTCAATGAAGAGAGGGGAACCAACTGCTGAAGAAAGGTTAAGAGCCGGGAAGCGACACTACACAGTCGAACGATGTCGGTCCTTCAGATCTCAGAGACGTGTGTTTAAATCTACCGCAGCATCGAATGTAATGTGGCAGGCAAGACTTCGGTGGGAATCTCATGTGACCATGATATGCAAGCAGAGTCTTAACAGCGACATTAATAATCTCTGACCAGATTGGCTTTGATGTACTCGGCATTATGAGCTGCTTCAAGTTGCTTGGCACGCATATTTAATAGCCGGGATTTGCCAGGTCCGTACATAACAAGTATCACGCAACGGAGTTTGACTCACCGGAAAGGCATTGCCATGAGGACAACGACATTCAAGATCCATGACGTCACGTACCTTGAGTTGTGCAGTGTAGATCAAGCAAGAATGCTTGAGTCATTATGCACTTGCCTGAGCCTACCTCCTGATATGCGACGGTCGACGCTATGATGGCTGTGGGGATAAGATCCGACCCTGGGCAGAATCGAGAGGCAAGAAATGTGTGAACGCGAACACGGAGTTTGATGGAGGAACAGCAGCACTTCGGATTATCAAAAGCTGACCGAGTCGCGGAAGGTGCAGGATCGAAAATCGATGCCGGATGAGCTTCAAAACTGAAATCAGGATCCAAGAAGACATTGAGTGGAATGATGTGTTCACGAACTGTGTGCCTAGTATAACTCAATCAAGTCTGTCGGTGAGCATTTCATGCTAGCCGGTGCGTATATGCGCGTAATCGAGTGCCTTGATCGCGGATGGTCGTGGCAGTGGGGCGGGAAGAAACAAGGTTTGATGTTTTGTAAGGATTTGGCCGAAACGTTATTTCACGTGACCCATCGGTAAGCGTAACAAAACGAAACGTGATGACATTATGATTGAGCGCGTCGTCTGTCGCTCGTTTCGTCTACTAAAGTTGATCTAGTCGTACATTACATCCAGACCGCTCTATCTCGGCGCGACCAAATCTTTCGTCGGAAAACAAATCATGGCTATCGTTGACACAAAGAGACCACTCCCAGCCAAATACAGCACGGCATTACTACCGTTGGTAGCGCTGAACAGCTGTTCAGCGATTAGTGGGCCAGAAATCCCCAGCAGATTGCCGAAGAACGAGGCTAGACCAGTCGCTGTGCCCCGCACTGCAACCGGGAACGCTTCGGGGGTCCATCCGAAGAGCTGTCAATAAGCATAGAACAAATGGTCAGTGTCTCTTGGTAACACGGTGTTGAGCAAGAAGTAATAGACAACGGATGTAGCTTACTGCTGCATTGAAAAGGCTCTGGCAAAAGTATTCAAGCATATTGAAGCCGATGTGACTCGCCTGCGTGTTCACGATGCTGTATAAGAAGAGAGATATTCCCATCACCATGGAAGACAGGACGATCGTCCACTTCCGTCCAAGAATGGGCGCCCGAACCATGAGTACGCAGAGGCAGACGGCGACGATTCCTGGGGTGTATATGATCAAGTAATCGATAAATGTCTTCTCCAGAGTGACATGGATCGAGCTGTTCTTCCGCTGCAAGATTGTGGGTAGATACGTGCCAGCGATTGAAAAACCTGTCTGTTGCGCTTAGAACAGACAAAAATGTAGGCGATTGTCTTACCCCAGTAGTCAAACATCCAAGTGATCCATACCAGGATCGTGATTCGCGCCATCCGCCAGCTCCCAAATAACAATCTGAGGCGGGACATTTCGCTGAGCAATCTTTGCGAGAAATCCTTTTTCTGCTCTACGGGGCTTTCCTTGCATCGCTCATAGAGAGATTCGACCGTGAGATCGCAAGGTCGTTTATTGAACGCGGCAATTTTTCGGACGACGTCAACCGCTCCCTGGTCATTCCCTTTCGAGAGAAGGAATTGCGGTGATTCATGAAAGGGGAAAATGAAGAAACGGAGGACGAAGACACCAAGCGTGATTGTGGCCACCGTGAAGAATAGATACCTCCAGCCCATGTTTCGGTCCTTCGAGCAGCAGGGCTCGATACCTCCAGTTAGCCGACAGGACACCAAGTCCGTTGCACAGGAGTAGTTGGGTATAAATCCAAAAGCGAGGAGACTGGACCCCACAACGCCCAGGGGTTGAAAGATGGAGAGCGCCGAAAGAAGATAGAACCGGTTCTGGTCGAGGGTCAGTCATGTCTTAATTCCATCATAGCCATGAAATGCAATACCTGTGGGAGGTATTCAACTGTGACTGGATCCACGTATGAGTTCATGAACTGGAATAACCTATTCGCGGAGGAACCACTCACTAGTCGTGTCGATGGGTATGTTGCCCCCGATGCCAAATCCAGTGAAAGCTACGATTACTAGCAAGCTGTTGTACGTCGACAGGCCACCAAGGCACATCCCAAACACGCCAGCGATCAAAGACGTGCCCAGGAAGGCCACGCGACGGCCTAGATCAGGTATATTGACCCATCAAGACGCTAGAATGCTTTGACAGCAGGACAGACCAACGACATCGACCAGGACTCCCCACACGAATGCACCCGCGGTTATACCTGCGCTGAAAGAGGAGGAAAAATTGCCGAACTGCTTGTCTGAAAATCCAAGTTCACGCTGTATGCTGGCCATCGAAAGTCCAAATGCCTGCGCCCATAAAACATCTAAGAAATACCCGATGCCGCAGATTACCCAGATCAGCCTGGCATTCGAAGAAGTCTGTGAGTTGTGGATGGAAAGCAAAGACGACTACGGGGGCGTACCATTGATAACGGCCCATGCCATGTCGATTGAGTTCATAATCGATGATTGACGATCTTGTCACAGAGGGGATTGATCCTGCTTCAACAGACTCGGGCTCTTCAACGGTGAGCCTAGTTGTTTTCACCTGGTCTAGCGTAGCTGGTATCTGCGAGATCGACATGAATAACGATCGAGATACAACCTTCGGGCGTACGTTTAAATAAGTGTCACGGGCGAACCAAGAATGCCAGATAGTGCATAAGTATGAATACGGATTGTTTGCGCTGAGAAACTTGTCATGAGTGTGGTCAGCTGAGGAATTTGGGTCCAGGAACGTACGACATTGACAGGAGTGCCTTGGTGATGAGATTCCGTAACAGAAAACTGTCTTCTAATCGACGGGTAGAACTTTGGTAGAACACACACATGTATAGTGACACTCAACGAACAGCCTCTACTCCAAGGACATAAATAAGCACTAGACCCAGTTGCCACAGGTAACCGGTAAACCTCAACGTGGCTTGTACGGAACAATTTCACACCTGCACTTTTTAGTACCGCTCAGTGTTTGTCCCAAGACAGCAAACTCGGTAACAGGTCAAGTGAGTTTCTCCCATATCCCTACTTACCATCCATCATCGCTGAACACAATAGGATGGAGTCTAGCCAGGGCTCTCGTCGATTGCAGCGCTCACACCTTCCCGATGATGAGCACACCGGCAGCAAACAACCTTGGTTCAAGAGACCAAGCCTTCCATGGTACTATTTATCTTGTGTGTCTGGGATCCTGATTTGACGTTCTAACAGGATTTTGTGCATGAAAGCATTTTCTTCTATCGCGGGCTCTGTCACCGCTGGCCCACGTGTCGAAATATACACAGAACTCGTTTGTCGAGGTTACTCTCCTACGAGTGCTGAAGTCCCCCGCTTTCTCAGCCTATCAGGTTCTTCCTCGGTTGTGCGGGATTGTGCGAGCGATCCGAAAATACAGGCGGAGGTTGCGAAGCTTTTGGCAGGTACGACATTTAATCTCCTCGCAGTGCTCTATTGACCGTTCGTGATGTAGTCCTCGGAATAATAGGTGGCATCCTGTCGTGTCTCACCACTGGTTGGTGGGGTGGCGTACGTACTTGGTTATGTCGTGACGTGTCTTATGCGTGTTGTTTATCAGTGCCTCGATCGCTATGGTCGGACGCGCACCATGGGGTTAATCATCTTTGGACCTCTTTTCTCCGATTCCTTACTTCTTCTCGTCTTTCACTTTTCCGCCATGTTTCCAGTCAACTATTGGATTCTCGCTGTCAGCCCCATATTCGAGGGTCTCCTGGGAGGTAAGTCAGGGGGTCCGTCCTGCTGTATCTTTTCGAACGGATTTGTGATGCATGCAGTTCCTTCAAGCACATTTACCTCGGAAACAGCTTACATGCGTGATGTCTCCGAACCACACAATCTGTAAGCAGCCAGCCTCGAGAGAGACAGAGGATGAATTATTAACCTATTTGCAGCGCTCGAAACTTCTCTCTGCTCGTCGGTATCTTCTACGCCGGCTCCACTATAGGTCCTGTGTTAGGAGGATTAATCAATCAGAACACCGGCAGCGTCATATCCGCGTTCTATGTCACATCTGTCGCACATCTTGCGTACGCTATGATCGTGTGGTTTGTATTACCAGAGTCTGTCAGCCAGGGCACAATGATTCAAGCGCGCACCCGCTATGCCGACGAATTGTCGTCAGTCGCCGGTACTGATGTCGGCGCCGTCCGTCGACAACTCATGATATTCACCAAGTCATTCTGGGACTCATTCCCATTGAACGTGCTGGCACCAAAACGCTTACCGCACTCCCAACGAAAGGACTGGAATTTGACCTGGTTGGCTGTTTCTGCGGGGCTCATCAATGCTGTTCTGGTATGCTCCGTCAGGGCTACTAAATATTTGGGGATTCGTGGCTCATCACAATCCTGCAGGGATCGGCAAACAGTGTCTATCAATACGCCTTATATACATACCATTGGTCGTCCCTTGATGTAGGAGCACAGCATCTCCCTTACCAACGCCTCGTTGACCTCCTGGACAGCTCGGTTACTTCATCAGCGCATCGGGAATGTCGACTGTTATCTTCCTCACGGTGGTCCTCCCTGGTGAGTTCAATTTACCTACCTCCGAACGACATTGAAGCCTCACGAGTTGACAAGGTATAATCAGTTTGTGGAAGCGGTCTCCAGACAGCACACATGGCACGGATGCGGCGAAGTACAACGTAATATTCGACCTTAGGCTCCTTAGATTGTCCAGCTTGTTCTTGGCCGCCGGCTACGGCCTGATGGGAATCGCCCCCACGGGACTCATATTCACCCTCTCTTACATCCTAAGCACATTTGGCCAAGGATTCTTGCCCACCATCCAAAGTGTGGCCGCAATCCTCCATACCAGTGATGACACTGGACGGCTGTTCGGCGCCTTGGGTGTCGTGTATGTTCTAGGGTGAGTCCCCTGTTTACTCGACTCGGCAGATTACAGCAACATAGGCGATGTCTAGTGGCCGCATTTTGGGGCCTGCGCTCTATGGAACGGTGTTCGTGAACACAGTGGCATTCTTTCCGAGTGCGATATTATGGCTGTCGGTGGGGTGCTCCGTTATGGTGCTCTTGGTTTTGGCTTTCATTCGCCTCCCCCATCGTGCGCAAGATGTCGAGCAACGACGTGGCGAGGCCGACTCAGAATCGGATCCTCTGCTGGACACGTAAGAACTTGTTTGTTGTACGACCTCCCCAAGGTGGAGGCCGGTACCACTAAAGGGACGAGGGGCCACATCTTGTAATGATACTAGTAGCGCATGTACGAAGATATGTCACAGAATTTTCATCTAAAGCTAGATGGCGAACATGACCTCTCAATACATTTTCAGTCACTTCAGCCCAGTGGAAGTTCAACCAGGTCGTCTGCCTCCCTGATCGAGATGATCAAGGTCGGAGGCTGGAAGCCAGTGGCCACGACCGGGTGAAAAAGCCTGACAACTTCTCATTCATAAACCGAGTAAGCCAGGGCGTGCAACTGGATACTATGAGGGACAAAACCACTGGGCGGTTCCGGAACCAGCCTTTCTGCAGGTCCGATCGAAGTGGACGATGACGTCCATGGTACCGCAGGCGCAACGACGGCCATGAAGGTGTCAATACCCTGCCTCATGTAAAGTCAAGGTAACCGCGACCAAAGTGAAGTGACCTGAGACTCATCCGCCAATTTGATGTTGTTCGATGGCATGGGGACATGGTAGGCACACCGTAGCCATCTTGTAATCCAAAGTCACTTCCAATGTGTCAATGGGCTGTATTCAAGGTACATACCCGTTCGTTTATCACACTTCAGCGATGCTAACGCAATTGTTTAACGCTGCATCAGCATCTGGGTTGAGCGAATATGGCACCAACACCGCCGAATACACGTGGACGCGTTGGAAGCGCAAAGAAGAACAATGGCTTCCCAGGACGAACAAGAGCAATGTACGAGCCCTCGGGAACAGCGAAACGTTCTTGCCCAGGCGGTATTTTCTCCGGAGGAACGCCCCAGGCAAACTCCCAGTTCTTAACCTCCGAACCCGCGCCACCGACCACGAAAGCTCCGGCGTGATGGCGTTGCAAATCTTGTAGTTCGAGGGAAGATTGACAACAGTGCCTTTGGATGTGGCGTAGAGGTCAAAGTAGCAGAGACCGTATTGCTTCGTGTTGCCGTCCCATAGACGGATGGCAAGATTGTTGCTGTCGGGAATGTCGTAGTACATGACGGCGGATGTATCACCCTCTTTGGGTTTTTCCTGTAGCAGGGTTCAATGGAGTCGAAGCATATTAGGATAATATAACACGTAGAGCTCCCAACATCCTCGATGTTGTTCGTCCCTCCCAACCAGCGCACGCGCAGTCCTGACGAGCGTGTCCTCTGGGGAAGGCTTGCGATTGGGATTGAGTGTCATCAAGTACTCATCAATGGGGCAGTTGTAGCGCTGCCACCCGAGTTTGGCCACCCTCCGAGTCAGCACTCATCCCGGATGCAACTGGTGACACCGCCGCTGGAGAAGTAATTGGCAGCTAACAAGATTTGAGGTATCGAAAATATCTTGGTACGCAGATACGCACCTCTGCTTGAGTTGTTTTTTTTCGGCGCGCAGGGGGCATGTGGTCTCGCGTCGTACAAATTGTGGAGATGTGTTGAACTTGTGTGGCCGCGCGTTGTCAAGTTCGTGGCAGACATTCGTCGAGCGAACCCACGGGCCACAATTTACCTACCTACCTGCCTCTTGCCAGGATCAACAACATTATCACCCCCGAGATTACGATCACGATTCGTTGAAGTGGTGGGAGAAGGAAAGTTGCAATGGGAAACGGTGTTTCAACTTCCTCGCCCAAACCTCGCCGCCCGCCGAGGCCCCGACTGCCCTTGAACTAGGCTTCATCGCACCAAGCACTTGATCCGACTCTCACTGGTGGGCGATAGTATGTCCTACTAATTATGATCACAACAGTGCTTCCGACTTCAATTTACACAAGGTACGGCCTGACGTCTACCACTATCCGGCCGGTTGGACACTCGTCTGCCTTTCAGGTCATAAGTAATTTCATACGGCGGACGTCAGCGGTTGACGAATCATATACTAGGTGGCGTCACCATGCTTCCCCGGCCTCCTTCAAGCTGACACTACTCCAAGTAAGCATTGAATCACACACGAAGAAGCAGCATTCCTATCCCGATGGGATGGTTGCAACCCAGCCTTTCGGTACGTGAGCTCGGCCCCGAACACGCCCGCAGTGCATGACTCAGGACACTGGACTCTGGCTCGGCATCTTTGTAGTGTTCACTCAGGCTGTCGCAAGTGCCGCGCCACAGGCCCTTCAACTGTTTCCGTGCGACGTGACAGTTCCTGGCGTTTGTTCAGCGCTGGTTTGGTCGGACCGGCGTCGATCACGCACGACGTACCACTGACGTACCATCACACTGATCCCAGCATACTTATCTGACACTTTGCCTCCGAGTCGAAACCACTTATCGCAATGATCCCGACAAGTGATGTAATGTCACCCTCCATGACGACTACACTGAAACCCCCATGGGGCGGTGACCGACATGATCGAACGCCGGGGCGTCGTCATGAAGTCAGCGATACGAGACAAGCATTTGCTTGGGACAACTGTAGGGCAAGCATCAGTCCTTCCGGAATTGAGATAAGGCGTGTGTTTTATTTTCATTCTCCTTTTCGTTACATCCACATGCAGGAAAAACTTTTACTGGAAGACGTTAGGCTGTTTCAACCTGTAAATTTGATTCCAGCCCAAGACGATCAAAACCCATCACATCAATCAATTCCATCGTGACCGTCCTGCGAGCGTCGGCTTCGGCATGTCCACCACGGTACGACAGGACCCGCAGCAGCAAAAGGTGTCGGGATTGTTCGGAAGATCGGGCGCATGTTTGACAATGCCGGCGGTACATATACACTTATCTAACCGACGAAATCAACTGAAAATAAGTTTAGTTAGTTCTCAGTCGCCGGGGCCCCTATAGACGGAGGAAGTCGGAGATTGCCATTGGTTCTCGGAATCAACGCTCGACTTTTCCAGCTGATACTTGCACACACCCCTCACGAACAAGAATCCTGTCTAGCCAGCGATTAAACGTCAATGACATGGACAAGCTGATGGGGAGGGGATTGAAAGGAGATTGATTCGATTCCCGACTCGGACGCCGTATGCGCACGTTTTGGAGGGGGCCCACAGCTGAGCCCCCCCTCCAGCTCCGACTTTCAACGTAGATCCGTATTCCAAGTTCTTCTGTGACACGAGTCTCACAAGTCACAGCATGGGCACGCGAATGAGAATACATACATACATATGTACATATCGCAGACCGACGAGAACAACCCCGAGGAACGATTGCTACAAACGAGTCCCTGCCCGAAACGCCACAAAAGGGGGGGGAAATACAGACTAGGAAGAACATCAAGGGATCGCACCTCGTCACCAACACAAGGATCTCACCAAAAACACCAAACGTGGTGTTTATAAAACGACGATCGGGAAGAATGGTCGACGGCGAACAAAATAAATACTATTTAGGGGCTTGAATTGCGAAGCCCTTCGCGAGGTAACACAAGACACAGATACGTGCATGTCGTCATACATGGAAAACACCACCCGTCCCGAGACGTAGCTATGCAACCAAAAATATATATGGCTGGTGGAGAGGGTAGAAAAGAGAGGGAGACAGAGGGAACGGGTGAAGGGAAAAGGGAAAGAGGTGCGTTTTTCGTGAGTGATCAAATGATACAGCTGGGGATGATTGGGACAACTTCTGATTCGATGAATCTACGTAAGAGAACGCGAAAGTGATAGTAGTGGTTGTGGAAGACGCATCAAAGAGCCGAGGAAGAATAGAAGACAATCGAATTACGAATTGAATGGAATGCGGAGGAGCACAGACGGGGTATGCCAGGTCCATTTAAAACGTTTGCATGTTTGACTCGTAGAACTCGCTCTGCGAGGAGGCAGCGTAGCCGTGTTGATTTTGTTGCTGTTGATGCGCATTGGATTCCTCAGAAGGGAGTAGCATCGGTGGGTGAAGGTAGGTGGCGAAGAAGTTGTCTTCGTCTTGGGGAAGCATCGGAGGGTGAAGGAAGTCCATGGCCGAGTCCTCAGCGGGCAGCATCGGAGGGTGTATGAGTTGAGGAGAACGCTCGGCAGCGAGCATCGGGGGGTGCCAGAACGTATTACCCGAGCCACGGAAAACACTGTAGGATGAGAAGAAGGGAAAGTCCATCGACGAGCGACGAGACTGGGACGTGGTCGACGAATGACCAGAGTACGAATCCGCGTACGAAGAGAAAGAAACAGCGGAAGAAGGTGGCTCGGACGCCGAGTCCGTGCTCATCCGCCTTCGCTTTGTCGTCCTTTGATCGTTATTACCTGTCGTCTCCGTCTCAAGCGTCTCGACATTCGAGAACGGCAGGGCATCGGGCGGTGTTTGGAAATGTTGACTAAGGTAATCAGGATGGTACGGCCCGGGGTAGGGGTTGAAGATGTTCGAGTAGTTGGGCTGGCTTTGATAAGTGGTCTGCGTGGTCCCAAGGGCTCCCATGAGCTCCGATGAAGTGCTTTGGGCAGCCGGCTCCTCGGTGTAGTCGTACGTAGGTTGGGTGGTGGAATCCGGGGCAAGAGTTGGGGAAGGTTCTAAGGTTGGAGAAGTCCTGCGACTAGCGCCAGGGCTAGCAGACGGCGTGTCGGACGAGTCCGGTCCGGCACGCCGAGCATCGTGGCGTGAACGCTTGCGAATAACGTCCGACTTCATAGAAATCGGCCGCGCTGCGCCATGCAATTTATAGCTATCAGAAAACAAGAGTTAAGCGAGGAATGACGGATTGAAGTGCGTGATACTCACTACAAGCCACATCTAATTATAGCCGCGAAGAAATATGAGTCATTCACGGAAGGCAAACACGGAAGACGGGCACGGAAGTGGAACTTACGCATTGCAGACAGTCTTCCCCTCGTCATCTTTCCTCCAGAGCGGGGTCGCAGTGGTGTGGCAGTTGTAGCATTGGGCTGTGCCGACTGCCCCGCTGAGTTGTGTCGTGTGTCGTATGTACCGAGGGGACCCACCGGTGACGTCAACCACATCTTGACGAGGAGCGGCTTGAGTGCGCCCCTCGCCATGATTGGCGCGCATGCTCTTGGGTCGTGGGCGCTTGTGCTGAGGGAAACTAAGCTCCCGTAGTGGGACATAGCCGGTACAAGAAACACATACCAGCTTACAATACAAGCCACAAGCATTGCAGTTCAACTCGTCATTGAGACCCCGACGCCAAAGGGGTGTGTGCGTGGCACCGCAGTTTGAGCACTCGGCCTTGACTCCACCGGGGGCGGAATTCCCATTGCCGCGTAGTACTACTGGGTTGACGCTGGTGGCGGTGGCACTGGGGCCGGACGAACGCGTTGTGGGAGCGCCCAAGGTTTTCACGGTAAGATTAGGACGACTGTTTGGACCATTACCCCGAGTTCCCGCGCTTGGGCCGAGCTTAGTCGGCGTAATGGTTTGGGGAAGTACTTCCTTGACTGTCTGAGAAAGGGGTGGCGTCGTGGCAGTGGTATCAATGTCACTGCGGGAGGACTGTGACTCTGATCGACAACTTCCAGATTGAGAAGTCTCTTGCATCAAGACGTCAGAGTCTGACGTGGGGGTGGCATCATGGTGGTCATGGAAAGGGGCAGTCATATGATCCTCTGTGGGATCGACGTTGCTGAGGAGTTCGTCGAGGGGGAGTTCGATGGTCGGGCGAAGGATGCTGAAGCCGCGAGAGGATGTGTTGGTCACATCCTCTCCGTAGTTCATGGTATTAGAGAACGAGGGTTGGGCGGAAAGCAATGCAGAAGGGCCGAAATCGTTAGAAAACAAGGATGGGAAGAGAAGGGGTTGTTGGACATCAGAAGTGCCGGGACTCTTACGCTTCCGGAAGCCAAAAGAGGTGTCCAAGTCGACGCGGTTGCCCTCATCGCCAGCGACTTGGGCACGAGTGGCCTGTCGACCGCGTCGTATAGAGTTTTCCTTGAATTCTGCAGAGGGTTTGAGGTCTGGCTTCGAAACGGCGAGGTTGGGAGTAGCAGGGGTAGGTTGATCGATAGAGAAGGTGAACTGCATACGCTTGATGGTACCGGGTCTGGCGTTTTGGCTTGCCTCCCGGTTGCGCTCCTTCTCGACAGCGCGCTGACGAATGAGGTCTGTTGAAGCGTTGCGTTTGAAGTCTGGCGCCTCGAGTTCCTCGATGCTCCTAAGGGAGATATGAGTCAGGGTACGGGGCGAGCGGTGACAGGAGGTACGGACCTTCCCTTCTCCTTGTCCAACTTGTCGCCCATGTTCTTTGAGAGCTTTCTGAACTCCCTCTTTGATTTTGCGTTGTCAGAGTCTACGATGAGATTCTGCAAGTGCCATAGTCGCCAGCTCAAGTTCTCGAGCCGCTGGCCCTGCTCGAGGTAGCCGGCCACCTTGGTGCAGACCTATATTGAGTTGAAAGGGGCGATCAAAACGAAGCGATCGCAAGACAAACCTTCCATGTCTTTGTGAGTGACTCGGAGTCGGCTAAGTTTGAGAAAGCGACAAAGGATTTGTTACCCTGGGAAGCTGTGTGACAGAGGGAAGGAAGACACTAATAGTACGGACAGTTACCTTGAACTTGAGGTTGACAATGGATGGCATGAACAAGGAGCAGCGATAGACTGAGGACGAGACGATCAAAGGGTCGTGAGGATGATGTGATTGCCAGGGAGGAGAAGAGTATAAGAGCTAAATTACACTGGAGCAGTCCAATCACCCAAAAAAAGGTTTCGTTTTCAGTCGCGCGCACGTTGCAAATTTTTGACAGAATTCAACCCCGACGATAATAAAAATGAATTAAGATAAAATATCATGGAATATTAAATAACACAGCAAGTCAGCGTCTATCTCTCTCTCTTCTGATCGGCGGCCTGTATGTATCCTGCTGTCTGCTAGAACCCGGTGGACGTCCGTTTCTTGCCAATCCAGCCCAGTTGACTGGCGACTCTCTTTATTATTTTTTTCTCCATCAGCTCTGGCCAATCTCGTGCCGATGTTCCGCATCCGGATGATCACGACAGCAGGTTCGACCACAACTCGACTTGTTTGCAAACGCCTCGCCTCGTTCACCCTACACGTGTACCACTCCGACGATACACCGCTCTCAGTCTCTGCCGTGGCTCGCAAAGAATGGAGCTGCTAATCGTTACTCCATCCAGCCCATTCCACTTTCGTCACTCCCTCGAGTACAGAAGAACCCCACGACCCCAACAGAATACATACTTGCATATACCTATTCTTGTTCACCTTTACCCCTTTGGACTTTCATCGTCGCTTGCACACGTCAATGCAGTCCTAAATTCCTGGTCCACACACAACCGGTCATCGAATTCCATGAAACCATGAAACCCTTCGCCCTGAGTCCGTTCCTGTCTCTCGTTCCGCAATCACGATCCAACTATTTAATTTAGGAAAGAATCAGCGCGTTCGTCATCGCTTCTCACTATAGCTACTGGATTCTTGGGATCACGGGACTACTGCTCTGCCTCGAGGCTGCCTCTCGCCTCAGCCGTAGACGCGAAATGACCGCGTGAGTTCAGCCTCATCAGGAATACCTGGGACTTACCCCGAACTTGATCATGCTTTGTTGGCGAGATCGCTTATCTGTTCATTATACGAACCCCTTGGCATATCATCGTTGCCTTGTCTATCGTCACTCGGCTCGTAGTTGTGCACGGTATCCAAGGTACTTAGTCCCTATCCAACGCTCAAGGCACCTATCACTGACAAGTACCGCCCCCAAGGAGCACAAGCTTACCAAAGACGTCCACACACATGACTTTCGCCCGTGCGAAATACCCTTAGTATAGCTGCAATTTCGAGAGAAAAGTCTACAGTAAGGTCGTCCATTCTAAAAGCGTACAAAACGGAAACAGAGAACCTGCCTGTCAACCCGATGGGAGAGAGGCAGAGAAGGCGTCTGTCCGCCTCGTGTTGCACCCTCACGCTATCCTTTTCGAGATCTGTAATCAACGCTAAAGACCGCAGCCAACCAGTGACAAAGTCGATCTCGTGCTTCGATTTCGACGTTTATATCCAAGCGGTATTAGAGCAGCATCTGCAAAGCACTCTTGTAACGTTATCGCTTGACGACTCTTGAAGGTGTACGCGAGGGTTTGTGAGGATCCTGATTGGCCCGGTAACCCTCGTACGGCAAATTCCTTGCAGATGGCAGGTCAAAGACCTCGGCTATGCGCCAACCAGCGCTCTGATGAGTGTCCCACCAGCGGGAGGGGAATATTCTGTGGACGATATCACGTGGTGCTCCTGGGGACCAAGGAACCGCAGAAGGAGATATCACTCTGATGGTGGCGCAGTCAGAGTGTCCATCTCCCATCGCTGGTGGCTTGATGGGCATTACAAACATACCAGGGGAAAGAAGGACGGCAACACGAAAACACGCCTGCTGGCAACCTCAACATTAGCCTCGAGTCTCGACTCCAAACGTCCCACCGGACTGGATGCCCGTCATCCACGTTGCACGGCTGAAAAACGCTCGCGCTATGCTTGGGAATGCCTCGTGCCAATACAGCAGTTCAGTATCTAACAAGGAACTCGCCACTCACGACGTTTTCCACCACAGGTCCGCAGGCCGCTTCCGCCTGGGGTGTTTGCTTGCGTGGAGCCATTAACGAGGCAGCCGCGTACGATGTACGCCGCTTTTTCGAATCAACTCATCACACGTGTATCAGTATCATGACAGACAGCGACACTCACCCAACGTCTTCCTTCGCCCATTCAAAGCACGAAGCCAATACGTCGGGTCCACAGGGACTCCAAATAATTATCTCCTCCACCTCCGAAAATTTTTGGTCCAATGGCACAATCGCTATATCCTGTTCGTTGGTCGAAGGCTCCTCTTTCTGGGAAGGCAGACACCGGTGCCGTTCTCTAGGGCGTCAGTTTGCAAATCCGGATATCGTCGCGTTCCTGACAAGACTGTAAAGGGCGTAGCACGAAACGGTAACTAAAATACTTGACTCGAATTAAAAGTCTGAGAGCCTCCGCCACCCATAGAATCGAAACGCAGTCAACTTGGACCAACACGTCTCTTGGAGTCAGGTGGAGGCGTAAAAACACTCGTTTCACTCCCACTTCGTACCTTCCTACTATCTTTGACATGAGTGGTGTTCCTCCGAGATAGAAAAGACCAAGAGAAACTGAAGAATTCATCACGAAGAAGCACGCCATACGAGACTTCGAAGCGTTGTTGTTGACAAACTGTGGAGTGGGAGAATATTACAAATTATACAATACCGCCACGTTTTTTTCTCGTTCCTGCGGTCTCTCCTTCCTTCCCCGGTTGCAGGAGTCGCAGCGATCATACCATTGGCCGAATCAAACGCTCGCGTCTACAGCCCTTGTATTCACGACCTCGCTTCTCCGCGACCTACGGCCAGGTACAAAGCCTTTCACCTCCAATTTCGATCTGGGGCGATCAGGTGGGCTCGAGACTGCTGTGAACGCCCCAGATCAACGGTCCCTCGAATGGATGCGACGAGGAACGAGGTGCCAAGGCTACCGAATGATGTTCTAGCCCACCAGTAAGTCGAACGGGCCGAGCGACTCCGTAGCCGGTAGTAGTGGCATCGACAGGTAAGAGTACAACGCTGACAACAACCACTAAGGAGGAACTGGACCCACAACTACCTAATCCCCTCACCGCACCCTACATGCCACGTACATCTTTTAATGGTGTTTATCGACACCCTTTTCATTCCCGTCCAGTGGTAAGAAGGGGTTGGTAGACGTTGTCCATGGGCTACACGTAACCTATGCATATGATGCTCCATAAGTATCGTCGACCCGCTTCTCGCTGTCACTGGTCGTGTCATTTGCAATCCTAGCTCATCACCCACCCCTTTTCATGAATCACACGATCTCCACCCGAGGGAGCTGGAATTCTGATACCATACTGACTCGACCCTGCGATGTTTTACAGGGGGTTGATTGGCTAAATACACGTACAAAATAGCCCCTGATCTGAACATCGTTACGAATCGTTGCCATCATTCTTCAAACCTCACGGCGTGGGATTCCACCATTCAAGTCATCGAACATATCGTCAACAATTCAACGAAGCGTTCCAGAATCCACAAAAAAGGAAGAGGGTCGGGGGGAATAAAGTGGACGTGACCCTGTCATCAGATCGTCATCTTAATCGACCAAGAGAGTTAGTTCTAGTAACCCAACTTTAAGACATAGAGTTAGAATTCGGCGTTGAAGAGATCTACGCGCTCTAGGTCGCAAAGGAAGCGCAATGGTAGACACGTATTAAACATATTTCGTAGATCCTGTCCTATTCTATGCTGGGAACGAACGTGCTTGCCATCACTCACATGCCTCAGGGGTCTGGACGTGGTTAGCTACAGTGATCCGGGGTAACGATACCTTGACGGCATGGTGAGTTTGGATTTCGGAGAAAAGTGACCGGAACTAAGGACAGTTTACCCCCGAAAAAGTCTTCAGCCACAGGTTGACGTGAGGGCAAACTTTGTCCCAGAGAGAGGATATGATCATCTGTGTTCACGCGGAGAGATGTGGTACGAGCTCACTTTGTGCGTGCGAGTCTCCTCTCACCAGCTTACACCCGGAAAGTGAATGCTCGATATATTGCGTTTAGTATGCCCAACATCTTTCCTTTTCCATGTCGAACGTTGATCTTGGGAACTCCCTATGGCAAAAACATTATCGAAAACTTCTGCCCTCAAGGCCAAGCTTCCGGCGCCGCTTGAGAGTCGTGGCCAAACTTCTACCTTTGACATTTCTGACGACAAACTACGCCTTTTCCCTTGGAAAGGTCGGAATCCTGGGTGTGGGGGTTGGAGGCCTTCATACCACACTGATGCTCGTCGACTCTCTTAACATCGAATATGAAAATCCCAGAGTCCCAGGGGGGGAACGGCCGATACGACTACTACGTGGCAAGTCCCTTGTAGCATCGAGTTCAAACAATGACGATCTCCCATCCTGTAGGATGCTGGGGCTATGCGATATCCCCTTCCCAACTTGAAGCATGATCACGGACGAGGCTACAGGACGGGATTATGAAGTGGTTGGCCGAACTGATCGCCTACTATCCGCCTTTGAACAAGGGCTCGGATCCTCTCCGTGAGAGACTCATAGTACCCTACTATTACAAACTTCGCAAAGGTTCTAGACCGGGCTCTTATTATTTCAACGGTGTCCGCGAACCCATATCCGACCAACCCCGGGGCTCTTGCCGTGCTCGAGAGATGGGTGTAGAGGCGGACTATGCTCGAGCGGGAGTCGATGCTATTCTCACCGACGTTGCTCGACCGTTCGTCAACATGCTCGTCAACGGCTACCAGACCGGACAGAAGACTGCAGGGGAGGTGATCAAGGCGAACTACTCTTACTCGCTCCGGCGCGCGCACATGGCGTTCGAGTATATCCCTAGCGTCAACCTTGGACCTCGCCAACAACATCTTCCCAACTATACCATCAACTGGTGTGAGCTCATGGACAGCAATACCGGAGCTTACGACAATGTATTATTTAACGGAGTGCATCATTGTGATTTGGCGTTTGCTACCATGGACGGTACAAAGTTCAGGGGCGGTGATTGGAAATGTTTCAGGTTAGTTCCTCTCGGATTCGCGTGAATCCGAGACTCGCCACAGGAGGGAGTTCACTGTACTGGATGCTGCTCTGTGACACACACAAGAACCATATCTACTCCCACGCCATATCTGCTCTCCCCATTCCCCATTCTTCTTGTCCCTAACCCGAATGCTTTGTCGCTCTCAGCCCGCAGCGTCTATTCGGTTCCGACTGATTTCCAGTCCTCTGATAGCCGTTTCTTATCCCTTCCTGACAGCCCCTAGCAGCCCTTCTGACACCCCTCCCAACGAGCCGGACATTGTCGATTTCGTTGCTGAGAGAGCACGCGGCTGTGATTGTTTTTCGAACAGGATGGGTAGAGGTACATTTTCTGTTGCATCGCGTAAAGTAACGGATGTTGCTGCTGACGGGTTGGGCGAAGGCGGTGGCGCTGAAAGAGAGAATGCCCATGGCTGCACTGCTGGGTTTCGTGGAGACAGTTCCTCTGACGGTGGATTGAAAACAGGCGGGTTTGCTGTGAACCAACGGGGTCGAGATGGTTCCGCCATTGAGGGTTGGGGCTCTTTTAACAACCTTGTGTGGATGCCAATGACGATGTCAGCCCCGTGAGGGAGTTCTCCGTTAGCGATGCGTCGTGAGAGGGCAGGAAACCCTGCGACGACCTGAGGCGATGCGATGTGTGAGTACAGCACGTCGAGTTCCATTTCAAGTAGGGAAGCATATCTAAGCAATGATTCGTTTTCAGTATCTCACAACGTCCGAACATCAGAATCAGCTGACCTCGACAAAAGACTGCATGAAAGCTCTTGAAGAATATTGTGTTCCGTGAGACTGCCCCAAATGTATGAGAAAGCTTCATCTCGAAGATCATCCAGCCCAACCTGACGCGTCCAATCAACTGATGTCTCCTCGAGGCAAATTCGGTACTAACCTTGCTGGCGAGACGATACATAGACTTAGCAGAGCACCTAGGTTCGTCGAGGGAGCTCGTTGAGGGTGGATTCGAGTGCGAGCCGGTGCGTGTTGAACTGAGTGGCAAGAAATTGAACTTGCCAGTGTAGAGATAGTTCAGAAGCGTGTACCACCTAGTCTCGGGGGTTGCATTCAGTGGACGGGTCGATCTGAGAATAGAAACGAAAGCTGACGTTTGGAGAGCAGTATCCTTCACGAGGATGTGTCGACTTCCCAAGGATCGGAGACGGACAGATGCATGCTTGACCGACGCCCTGTCACCTCGCATTTGCTCAATGGCGGTCACTCTACTCACGACTGGTTTGTTTTCCTGCCTTTTGGTCCCGAACTCCTCATCCGATCTGGGAGATTCTGGGCTCAAAACGAACATATCGGAGGTATCCGAATCAGAACCGTCTTTGGACACTCTATGTAGCAACTCAGGCGACAACAAAAGAGATCATGGTGTGACGTACCGATCGTCTTCTTTGGTTTGTTTTGTCTCTCCCTTAGCCTCTAGAAGAAAATCCTCGTCAACGTCGAGGTCGCTGTCACTCCCGTAGCCGTAGTCGTCGATTCGAACATTTCGGGGAACGTCATTGTCACTAGTGATGTCGATCAACGACCCTGTGTCAGAGGGATTTATATCCGAACTTAGTACTAGCCACCATTCAGTTAACCCACCGTGAACCAACAGAACACGATCACTTACGGTCTAAGAAGTATTTTGAGCTCTTTGCCAGAAGAGCGTTGTTCGCACATAGGACACGAGGTTTAGTGACACTGCCTGTTGAAACTGATTTCGCAGAGAAGAGATGAAATTGGGTATTGATAAGTTCGTCCCCGAGGAGAGACATCCTCAAGAACTCTTCGATACATTCCTGCTTTGTTGTATCTGACATTGGGAGGGAGTCAATTGGTAGGTATCGGTATTGTGGTACTTGCAAGGTGGTGAAGAGGGGAAGAGACCTGAGCGCATCGCTAGGGGCAACATCGAAGCGCTCTGAAGCCTATTGATAGCGAATAAAAGGCTTGGGCTGACTAGTCTGGTGACCAGCCCGTCTATGAGTAGATTGATATGTCTGTCACATTTGAACAGAAGGAAGAGCTTCTCGATGATCATTCATTTGGGGCAATTGATCCTGAAGCCGCTGTCAGTGGCCTGAAGTTTGCATGGGCTCAGAGTCTGACTTCAAATCCAAAATAACACTGTGGGACATACCACTGGCAGTCTGCAGACGTGGCAGAACCATTTACTGACTCTACTCACGGACACCAGCCGGATACGAGAAGACATTCTCACTCATTCTTCGTGCTGCTTCTAGCTGTCCTGCAAGCTCCAGTGGGAAAAACACCGGTCGTGACTCTGTCTCATGCTGACGCCGCGAGGGGCCAGTCTCCCTAAACCAAACTCTCAATGAGCAGAAGACAGTCGTTTTACAGCAGGGATTCGAGAACTCATGAACCAACAGCATGTTCTCCCTGTGGCGTCCATTCTAAAGATTCAATGGCATCACATCGATGGCTGCAAAGGAGACTTGGGAAAATGTAAATCACTTTTCCGCTGACGAGCCAGGAGGAGGAGAGTTCCCTGCAGAAGTTCCCTGCAGAACAAGGGGATGCGGGTGTCGGTGCCGGGGAATACAGCTGGCTTTGCGGAAGACGAGTCGAATGAAGGCGACGCCGATGCCGCAACTTGGGACACAGAGGGTTTCGGAAATTCTAACAGGGCTTGCATGCATAATACTGATGATGTTGAGACCGTGAGAGAATTCTCCGGTCACAATTCGTGCGACCTGCGACGACTTAGTCTCCCCTAGGCACACCAAAGATCGAAGGAAGACAGTCGTTCCTTTCTAGCGACGACTGTGGACGACGCAATGTGGGAGTAGTATGTCGAGTTCGATTTCAAGTACTTAGAGAAGGATGGCTAATAAGCAACCATCCGTTTCAGTATTTCACGACATCGCTCGGAGGAAAGCTGCATCGCTTCTTGCCCCGACAACAAGACGCATGAAAGCTCTGGAAGGAGATTGTACTCCGTGAGCTTACTCCGTGTCCAGGAGCGACGGGGTCTACTTTCTTTTGGCTAGCTTTAGAGGTACTACGGTTTAACCGCGCGCTCGAGGTGAAATGAAACATATGTGACACGCATTACAATGGACTGGCTACAAGGTGACGATTTGAAAGAAGCTGGGACTACGAAGGTCGGAATATTTTATAATTTCTTTCCTCGCACCATGCCACGCAGCGCACGCTTTTTCGGCCTTTCTGGTGCCCCGAACGAAGACTCGTATGAGTCATCCAACGGGGCCTCGCCCGGGACGGGGTCCTCGAACAGGCTGGGTCGAGGCACATTTTCTGCTGCATCGCGTGACATATCGGACGTTGCCGCTGACGGATTGGGTGGAGACGGTTCCCCTGATGGGAAGGACACACATGGCGGTTCTGCTACTAGGTCTGGTAGAGACAGTTCCTCTGACGGTGGATCGAAAACAGGCGGGTTTGCTGTGAACCAACTGGGTCGAGATGGTTCCGCCATTGAGGGTTTGGGCTCTTTTAACAACCTCGTGTGGATGCCAATGACGATGTCAGCCCCGTGAGGGAGTTCCCCGTTAGCAATGCGTCGCGCAAGGGCAGGAAACCCTGCGACGACAGGAGGCGATGCGATGTGGGAGTACAGCACGTCGAGTTCCACTTCAAGTAGGGAAGCATATCTAAGCAACGATTCGTTTTCAGCATTTCACAACGTTCGAACATTAGAATCAGCTGACCTCGACAAAAGACTGCATGAAAGCTCTTGAAGAATATTGTGTTCCGTGAGATTTCCCCGAATGTATGAGAAAGCTTCATCCCGAAGATCATCCAGCCCAACCTGACGCGTCCAATCAACTGATGTCTCCTCGAGGCAAATTCGGTACTAACCTTGCTGGCGAGACGATACATAGACTTAGCAGAGCACCTAGGCTCGTCGAGGGAGCTCGTTGAGGGTGGATTCGAGTGCGAGCCAGTGCGTGTTGAACTGAGAGGCAAGAAATTGAATTTGCCAGTGTAGAGATAATTCAGAAGCGTGTACCACCTAGTTTCGGGGGTTGCATTCAGTGACCAGATCTATCTAATATTAGAAACGAAAACTTACGTTTGGAAAGCAATATCCTTCACGAAGATATGCCGACTTCCCAAGGACCGGAGACGGACAGATGCGCGCTTGTCCGACTTCGTGTTACCTCGCGTTTCCTCGGCGGCGGTCTCGCTACTGGCGAATGATTCGTTTTCCTGCTTTTTGGTCCCCAACGCTTCATCCGGTCTGGGAGCTTCTGGACTCAAAACGAACATATCGGAGGTATCCGAATCAGAACCATCTTCGGACACTCTACATAACGACTCAGGCGACAACGAAACAGACCATGGCACAACTTACTCATCGCCTTCCTTGGTTCGTTTTGTGGGCCGGATGTGAAGGGAGGATATCCTGGTTATAGACAGATCCTTCTCGGTCTCTAGAACGAAATCATCGTCAACGTCGAGGTCACTGTCACTCCCATAGTCGTAGTCGTCGATTCCAACATTTCGGGGAATATCATTGTCGGTAGTGATGTCTATCAACGACCCTGTGTCAGAGGGATTGATATCCGAACTTAGTACTAGCCACCATTCAATTAACCCACCGTGAACCAACAGAACTAAATCACTTACGGTCTAAGAAGTATTTTGAGCTCTTTGCCAGAAGAGCGTTGTTCGCACATAGGACACGAGGTTTAGTGACTCTGCCTGCTGGAACTGATTTCGCAGAGAGGAGATGGAATTGGGTATTGATGAGTTCGTCCCCGAGGAGAGACATCCTCAAGAACTCGTCGATACGTTCCTGCTTTGTTGAATCTGACATGGAGAGGGAGTCGATTAGTGGGTGTCCGTGTCGTGCTTGCCACAAGGTGGGGAAGAGTGGAAGAGACCTGCCATGTGCGCGATGCTGGTAGCGGCCCTTGCCGGCCTCGTGGGGCGCTGTGGGTCCTATCGATAGTTAGTAATAAAGAGGCTTTAACTGATGCATCCGTACATATTTGCACAGAAGCAAGAGTCCCGACTCCTGGCAATGAATTAATGATCAAGGCTGGTCCCGGGGCGATTCAAGCAAGCTGCTGTCAACGACAGAGTCCTACTAGTCTGACATTTCCCCAACCCAAACTCTCAATGAGCAGAAGCCAGTTGTTCTGGGCTTGTTGAGAACTTGAACTGTGCCCATGGCAACTTCGGTTGTCGGCCACTGCTGGCACCAGTGGAAGCCTGAGAAGTTCATGAACAACACCACTGTGGCGTCCATTCTGAAGATCCAAAGACATCCCTAGCCCACCCCCCATAGAAGCTTCCGATTCCTGAGCGACTATGGTGAGCTCGAAACATGAGGAAGTACTTGGAGAATTCGTGCGTTGCAATTTGGCAGAGGCCCGCGCCCCGCAGGCACTATAGTAAGTAAGAGAGCGGGCTTACATAAACTGCTAAGTTACGCTGCGGTCTCACGATCCTAATGATACTGTCGTTACTGGATTTCTCGGGCTACTGTTTTCTGAGCGATATTACGGCAGACTCTTGATTGTGTTTTCAACGATCTAGTCTCGATCGTAAACTCCCGCGTGCTTTTTTGGTCCGACGCTGGAGCTTGCTCCCGGAGGGTCGACGTCCGAGTCTGGGTCACTGGGACTACCTACTACGATTTCGCTTCCGAGGGACCGCTCCACCGCCGTAACCCTGTCTTGGTCTCAGGCTTAGGGTTACAGTATAGGGCAAGAATATGGCTTTACGCTTGCGGCATCTCGTCAAGTTCGCGGTTATAGCCAGGTTCGAGGTATAAGTGGAGGCCAGCTCTGAACGCCATCGTACCACCGTCCCTTTGGCCCTTCTTCACTGTCTTGGTCCGGACGGTACAACCCTGACGCGATCGGTTGAGCAACAGGCTTCGACGCTTCTCGGTGGAAGAGTGGCTAAAATCCTTAGGTTATCTCTACCTACCTCGATCATCCAACTTTCGTCTCTCATTTCACGTTTGCGAGTTTGGACCCTCCACTATCCCAGTCCATGAACGGTAGGAGTACAGACGATGTCCGAATTGCCGCTCTACAGGTCGTTACCTCTGCTTGTAAGCCCGTTTTCGACTACCATGCATTTCTTGGCCTCATTTCCTCGCAGCAGTCTCATTGGTGGTTATGGTCGTGGATTTCTTATTGTTGATATGCGATGAAATCAAGGTCATATGGCCGTAAGTGGGCCTTTCGATAACTTCGATTCGTTAACATCGTTGCAGGAGGCTCAGTTCCTGGAACGCGAGAGTGTACATATTTGCCCGGTACGTTGGGTTGGCGAGCCAAATGTGAGCGAGCGAGGTCTTCTTGCATGCTTCCAAGTTTGATGTTATTACATTTGCTAGATTCAATGTCTATTTCACGGCTCGGATGTACATCGGAATCCCAGCTACGCCCACTATGTGCCGGGTTTGGTTCGTTTACCAGGCGATTGTGGTTCAGACCCTCCTTGCATCCGTCGAAGGCGCTCTGATGCATCGAAGTGAGTGTCGATCGAGGTTCGAGTTATCCCGAGTGTACTTATGTGGAACGTCTAGTATACGCCCTTTTCATGCGTAGTCGGTTGATCTTGATGGTCTTGATGTTGTTCGCCGCTGGCCAGATGGCTTCACTGGGTATCAGCGCGCTCTTCTCAGTGCCTTCCGCTCAGCACACAGACACTTGCATGATTATCAGAAGTCATCCTGGAAATGCTTATTTTGGGTGAGGTGGGTTTTTGGAGGAGGGATCCAGGAAACTCATGTTGGGAGGACAGAGCAACCACTATGACAACAAACGTTGTCATCTTCTTCATGACATTCTGGAAGTTTCTTCGCTTACCATTCGAATGGACCCGGGGAGGAATCGGGCGGGTCGTGTTGCGTGACTCTGCGTTATCTGTGCTGGCAATTTCAGGTGAGCTTCGGGTTTCCTATGCCTTTAAGGCTCTTAAAACGACATCGTCAGGTGTGATGTTGTTCTTGACGCTTTGCTCCCTCGAAGTCATAAGACCAAGCATAAACGGTAACATCAGCTATTAGTGCGTGACGTCTCTATTCTGGTGGCAAGTTATCTTGACTGGGACGCATCCTACAGCTGGTTTGTGTGTACCCTTTGGGTCTCAGTGAGTCATTCAACCGACCGTAGAGCTTTGGTAATCTGAAATGTGTCAGATCGGTAGGATAACCGTAAATCACGAAAGGTTGACTCGCGAGCTTCCCGTGGATGCATCCCTACACCTCACCTCGCAGATAGAGGTCGAGAACTGGGGGGGTGACATTCAAGAATATGGGTACCCAATGGGGTAGTCTATCCTGGTTTGCGTAGTCGATTTCTTCGTGACGTATACTGGTCATCTGACGAACCGTTTCTCGAGATTCCACGGCACTGTCCACATCTGTAACCTACCGTCTCTCATTTAATGAACAGTCTTTACTCAGTCCTTAACTCCTGGAACCAACTTGTCAGGATCTTCCATGTCACCGTCTTGGCTGAGGATGCTTATTGGGGACGAATCGAGGAAAAACTGGAGCCATTAAGCATGCTACACCCCGTTTCATCCCATGCCCCGGCGAGCAGATAGTATCATCTAACGTCTGCGGGCCAGTCTGTGTCACACAGGAGGTAATGGTCTGCTCACGTCTGAAAAGCGGCACCCTTTACAAGGATATGACGACACCCTATCGTCAAACCCGTCGCTAGGGTGCAGGCATCCCAAGTCTTCGATGGAACGATTCGTGTGACCTGACTGAGCAAGATAGTTCAAAGCTCGCTCTTTTGGTGATATCTCTCGCTCCCCGAACGCGACGAAGAGCGCCGGAGACGGGGACGAGGACGGAGGCTCAGCGCTCAGCACTTGACTTTTCAACTTTTTCACGCCCGAGCTCGGAGATCTTGTAATCTTGACGCCTGCGCCGACACCCCCCAAACCACCTTCCCCGAAGTATCTGAAACTCGCTAGTATTTTGTGTGTAGTATCATAGTCTCAAGCACCAAGGTCTCCTTCACCGCGTCCGGTGCTTTGGTCTTGTGCTCCTCGACGTCCGGGAGGGTACAATCTCTGCATAGACGATCTAGTCATCCATTATAATACTTCCAGAACGCGGACACGTACAAAATCAGGTCACGATTAGCCAAAATGAGCCTTGACGAGTCCTTGGCGGTCGGGCGTCGTCGAAGACATCGAGTCGTTTATGGAAGCTGGCATACACCGTTTCTCTGCGGGTGCGAACCACTTACATACTGAGCGAATGAAATTCCCAATTATCGTCTCCGGAAGACTGCGACAGCGACTGTCGCCTAGATAGCGCCACTGTTTTGCCTGCCAGTCCTGCGTCTGCTGTTCAGATTGAAGTTCATGACAACGAATGGAGTGTCCAGTGTTAGACTTAGGATGGACTCCGATGGAGGGAGCTACGAGGGTGAACGGCGAAAAGCTTTGTGTCCTTCCCAGTACAGGATCGAGTCCAGTTCAGCCTGAAGCGTAACTTTCTGTGCAGACAGAAATTTTCGGTGAGACACGCAGCTCCTGGAGGAAACCTCAATACATGTGCGGACAGTGGTCAACTGAGCGGCTTCTCCCGATGGAATGTTCTCGCCTTCCGACGACTGACAGTGGGCCTGGGCCAAATACTTATCAAGTCGACTGTCATATGCAGTACAGTATCAACTGTATGTTATATGAGGTCCGCCGTGCCAGTCGAGTATCAACCAACGTGGATGAAAAATCGCTTCTTCCACCGCCGTGACCCCTTGAACAACTTGCTGGTCTTACTACAATGGTGCAAATGATATCCCTCTACATATGTGGACTCATCTCACGAGAGTAAGTTCCGTTACTTAATGCCGGAAAGGCACCCGCCGTTCTGGATCTCGGGTCGTTTTGAGCAAGTTTCTGGCCGCATTATATCCCTATATCTTTCCTCCCAACCACACTTCAGTAGCATTCTCTCTTGCCCTTGAAGTTTGCCGTCATTGCCGCTGCAATGAGTCTCTTCAATCCTCGTATACTGGATGCTAGCATCCGCGACGTCACTGCCAACCTAGATGACACCCAAAAAGCGGACGTGTTACTCCGTGCACTTCAGCTTTTACCATCCCAGGGGTAAGCCGTGAAACGGTATCCTCCGAGATATGTTCTCTCATGGTTTATACAGTTATCGTACGACAATGGAAAATGCTGTACATTCCCTTTTACAAGTTCCTGGCTTGCCGTGCGCAGACGTTACAAGGGCTCTTCTATTACGCGCCAAGGCGAGACTTGCTGCTGGTTATCGCACCTCCGCTCATCAAGGTATGCGATTCTACCCAAGCTGTTATCCCACATTGCTCAGCGTTTTATATAGATCTACATTCCATACTTACAGTGGATCCTGAAAACCAGGATGTCAAGGCTATCATTCAATCACAACATTTGCGTCAGGGAATGGTACGGATTTATCGATGTGCACGGGCAATCTTTAATTATCTTCTCAGCTCCTTAGGGAGCCAGATTGCCCCCCTCGCTTCTCGGCAGAGGTGTGGAGGGAGATTGTCCTTCACTTACCCAAGCGAGACCTCAAGTCACTGCTTCTAGTTCCTAACGCACTCTCGAGAATCGCTAGCCAGCTACTGTTTCGCGAGATTGACCTGCATCTAACCGCCCCTGTAGAGCCTGGGGATATGGATGGACGTCCTCCTCGTTCCATTCACGGCGAGACCGTTGATAGAGAGACCGATACATGGCATTACCAACGGAGCGCGGATATCCTTACACGCATACTGGTCGATCCCCATTTCGCGGGCCAGGTAAGGACCTTGAGCATTTTCGCAGTATCATATGATATCATGCATCCTCTGGCCTTTCAAGTCGGTCGGTATATATTGATCCTTCGAAAAATCACGTTACTCAAAGTACCATAGGCATGCTCATCAATGCTCTACCCAAATTACTGAATCTCAGGAAAGTTCATTGTTCTGGGAACAGAGATCTCATTTCGCGCATGCTACATTCAGTGCACTCGCATAACCCTAGGCTTCAGCGACTATCCCTCATGTGAGTTCCCCCTTCTGTCAGCCCAACTCTTCTCTCAATCATCTCTTAGAGTCGCAGACCATTCTCTTGATTTCGAGATACCTATCTTCAAACACTTGACTCATTTTGCGATCAGCTCAGAGGGAGGGAGCAGCTCCCTGGTCCATAATTTCCTCGCTCTGAGTCGCGATTCACTTCGCTCATTATCCATAAACAATCCCCGCTGGCATCTCCCCGTGGAAGTTGTATCAATTCGCCACCTTACACAGATTGAGTTTACCGGATGCTTCTCAACTGATACACAACCCTTCTTCGAGATATTCCTCAACGGTCACCAGCTCGAGTCACTTATGCTGTCCGGATCGCTTGAATGCACGCCCTCGACGTTGTTCCGTGAATACAGAACCTCGCTTCCATTCCTCCGCCACTTCTCACTCACCATCACCAGTGTCCACCGACACGTTACAGATCGGGAGCTATGCCCTGCCATCTCCGAGTTCCTGCGCGAACGTACTCAGCTACAGACGTATCACCTCCTCGTCCCTCCTACGGACCATCGCCGTGTCGGGTTCGATGCATCAGCATGGGGTGTTCTTCCTGCACTTTCAAAGTTGTGCAGCTTGTCCATCTCGTACCCAAGGGATCTGTCTCCATCTCTCGCTGGATGGTTGATCCCGCGCACTGTCCGGGCACTAACTCTCGACCTATCGACCGCTGTTACAGAGGACTTGACGTCTTTCATGACGGTGTGCCTCGCCTTCTCGATACCCTGTCCTCCACTTCTGACGGCCAATTCCTCCTCTTTTAGCAACTCCGTACCGGCATGCCTCCGATGGTGCGCTACATGGGAATCACCAACATGCCCATTCGTTCGGTTCTCAGCGTCGTCGAACATGGATTCCCGAGCGTTCGTGTTGTACGTATCGATAACAGCGTTTGGACGGTGACGAGAATGGAGGACGGATCCTTGGAGGTTGAACAGTGGCCCTACCGGAGAGCTAAGTACCATGCAGCCGAGTGGTTGGAGTCCTTGGATTGTGCTGATGCCATTTGGAAGGGAGTCGATAGTGCTTGAGGAATTGGTTTTTTTTCTTGCGTATCACGCCGTTCTGAGGCTCGATGAGTCCTTTGTCTCGTTGTGGACCGGGGTTGTATAAAAGGGAATTGATTCGGTATGCAATGAAATCGTATGCTTGAGGACGAATTTGGTCACATCATCGGTTCAAGAGCTACAACCCAAAGGAATACGAGCTTGGCGGAGTGGCGCGGGCCGTGATGAAATTCATGAATCCCTACCAAAGAGCCCCTATCCCGCCATTAGCGACCCGCGCTCATGTCAGATATTGCAACGAACAAGCAGCTGGAGCGCATCGAAGTACTCTTGAGCAAGTCGCTCGTCGGTGAACAGTTCATAAACACCCAGTTTCATATTTATTCTGCGAGGTCAGCGCTGGGAAGAGTCGCCAAGCCCCGAACCTTGAGCGTCAATGATACTCTGTTGGCGAATGAATCGAAATACTTTGCAGATCGTATGTGTTTTTCCGAGTTTTGGCAAGGGGTGGAATTAATGGGCGACTAGTGTTGAGCTCCGACGGGAGTTTGTTCGACCCCACGATGGTTGACATCCCGGACGTCGACGAAGTACCTAGCGAAATCGATGATTATGAGTATGACAGCGACAGCGACCTGGAAGATGACGATCCAGCGCCGTTTTCCTCCACACGTGAGGCTGAACCACGCAAAGCGGATAGCCACCCTCGGGATGTGGGGCCAGCGGGATCAGGAATACGTCGTGCGCCCAGTACTGTCAACACTACTGCATCCACTGACGATGAGTATGTTTGATCGATTCCAAATTCCGAGCATGACTGTCTGACCAGTTTCCCTCGCTCGTAGCACGATCGAGGATGACGGTTCAGACGCGATTGATTCTGACATTTTCCTTGTGGATCGAGTCCCAGTGATGCCTACCCACGAGGAATCAGCAACTGGGTCGGACGCGAGCCATGATTCCCAGGAAGAAGAAAAAGCGTCGAAGGGAAGTATTTCGCGCAGCGTTGTTGCGGCTCATGCGCGTTATCCAGAGGTTCGGCACATTTTGGTTAAAAATACCGCCTTCAGAACGTGAGTCCGCTAAGTTCAACTTCTTTGGCCTTTTCTTACATGTCGAGTTCAAAACGCACGACATTAGGTGGTATGCCCTTCTTAGCTACCTCTACACGGGTAGGATCACTTTCACGCCTCTCAAATCGCCGGTGTCTTCGACGAGCCACGCAAGCGAGCTGAGTTGTTCAGCCAAATCTATGCATCGCCTCGCAAACAAGGTAAGGAAGCTAGACCCGGCATCCAGCATTCCATGGAATGGAGGTTTAAACCCTCTCTAGGTAGGACTGGACGAACTCAGTGCAAAAGCTCTCGAATACATTCGCGGAAGCCTTTCGGAACACAACATTCTCAATGAACTTTCTTGCAGCCTTCTTTCCAGGTCAGTCGGGGCCGAGTTGTTCGCAAACTTTGTGTTCTCATGGTTGTTCATCAATTCGCAATGCAGTCATCCGCAGCTCTTGGAGGTGGAACTCGGCGCGTTGAACTGCTATATAAACACGCCCCCGGTCGCCACAGGGTTTTCTTCCTTTGCACGCCGCATCGCCAACAAGGAGTTTTCTCGTGGTTCGGAAATCATCATCTTCATCACTTCCAAGTTATTGGAAGCGCGCAGCGATGGAACTCAGAAGCCTGAGGAGGCACGGGCATCATCGCAGTCTCTCCAGCCTAACAACCCAGCAGAGGTAGTGCAACGCATAGCAGATAGATTGGCAGATATGTTCTCCCCGCATCCTAACGCGAAGAAAACAAGCGCTGTTAGGCCTGTGGGATAGACCGAACCTTCAAATTGACTTGAATGTGGCGTACGATGTTCCCCAAACAACGCTCGCTGTTGGTTATTGGATAATTTGCCTCGGAGAGGTGCGGTGCAGCCTTATTCCATTTGTTTGGTAAACCTGGACATGAACTCGATATCTATGGTACTCGTTTGTTGTTTGTGAACGCTGATTTTGGCAGTGCGAGAAATGGTCTGGTGGGTTCGTCCTCATCACCTCCTACTAGTAGGTCGATTTCACAAACAACACTTGCAAACCGAAAGAGCATCGTGACGATGAACATACGATAACCGTAAACAAATCAATGCATCACATGTCAAATGAGAACGGGAGTCCGAATACAGAATGAGAACTGGTTGAAGATACAGCATCGTAAGACAAAAAGTGTTACTGCGTATTTCCAAATAAGATGAGAAGTAGTACATTATGAGAAAAAAGAAATGTCCAAGGAAGTCAAACGGGACCAAAACTCGTGACGGCGAGGCAGCCGAGCCATATTATCTCGACGACCACTTTGCCAATGGGTGTCGGTGAGATTACACCATCCTGTTCCTCTTCTTTCGCGACAGGAAAATGATTCTCCTCCCGCGTGCAAAGTCCGAGCTGATACAGCCCGTCCTCTACAAAATCGAATCCAAGCTCTCGACCGTAGCAATAGCATACAATCGTGTTCTTCAACTCTCCCTTCTGACGCGGGTCAGATACAGGGTAACCAACCGCTTCTTGTTCAGGGCTGTCGACAGCCAGGCCTCCACTTGGAACATTGAGACCGCTTTGTAGCAGTTCGCTCTGATCAATGACGCGAGCAACCACATGGAAGGCGGGAAGGTGAACAGACTTGAAATCGGGGTCGACACCGCCGGTCGATTGCCGGGCCTTTTTCTTGGACTTTTTGCCGTTTTCTCCTTGCTCCCCAACCTCTTCAATCGGTACATAGTAGACGATCAGAAATGGGCCGTTTGCGGGTACACTGGCAGGTAATGCGACGTCGGTCGCTTGTGCCTGAATGTTCACTCCGCCAGTCTCGCTGGCCCAAAGCGGAAGAGTCATGCAAAGACAATCCTCGGGGATCTGACCAAGAAAGGTATGATCGTATTTCTGCTTGATAGGTGATCGTGATGGTTGTAGGAGACCAACGGCTTTGAAAGAAGCATTGAGATTATTAACGAGGTCGATCTCTTCCTGGGGGCTCCGAGAGGGGCTAATCATGGATTGGAGCATGCCAGCTAGGGATGGAGAGCGGGTGTCAGTCCTCGAACTGCCGCTGACAACGCGAAAGAAACGCTTTGTGAGCGTCGAGCCTAAATCAGCTGACCCACGGCTATTTGCGTCTGTGGGTGAAGGCTCGATGCTGCGCGGGAGGGGTGCGAGCGGAATCGGAGACCTATCGGATTCAACAACATTGGAAGGAGGATGGTCCGAGTGCAATGTCGCTGGGGTAGACGGTGTTGGATTGGCGGCTGGCTCGTTTGGAGAGGCCGTCCGGAAGAGCTGAGATGTTTTATTACTGGGGTGCCGTGTAGTCCTAACGTTGCTTGACTCCCCCCGATCGGAGTTGTCTTTACCCTTTCCCTTGCGATCGCTTGGAGCTGTGCTCCGCCCTTTGATCAGATCCCGTGAATCGCCGTGCGTACCGAGCCGGCTCGTAGACTTCATGTTGGCATATTTTTGCTGAACCTTCTTCGGAGCTAACATGATGCCAGCACGTATGTTCATGTGCGTCGGAGGTGTAGAGGCGCTCGCCCCGACCGCTTTATTGCCGGAGAAAGGGTTGGAGGCGCGAAATATCGAGAACGCGGTGGCTCGAGGGTGCTTATGAATAACACTGTGACAGCCGTTGGCAACGTTTTGATCCGTTATCAACCGGACAAGGATCTGTTGCAGCACTCCTCTGGCGGGGTCTGCGGAGCGTGCTGCGTGCGTGCGAAGAATAGTTTCGGAAAACATGAACAATAGGTAATGTTAGCCCATAGGGAAACAAAAGATCGCCTCGCTGAAACCTACGTTCGGAAACCGTCCTTCTGACTCTGAAGCGACCAACGTGCCCACACATCCACGTTTCTTGCATCCGCGAAGGCATATCCGTTTGCGCTTGGTCAGGATCTGGGAGATGAAGATGAGACGGGGGCTGTTTTTCTTGCGAAAGACCACTGGACATCGACGGATCTTCTTTGACAGGTGTAAACGACCAGTTGTAGCGACGTGAATCGAACTTCTTGTCATATTTGCGGAGATGTCTGAGGAACGGCTCCTCAAGTGGAAGCGATCGTTCACTAATGGCACAAGGGACGATAGAGGAAATGTGGGAGGACAATGGTCTCCCAGAACGCCCCTGAACAAACGAAAGCCGAGAGTCAAGGGAGTGTATACTGCCTTCGGGAAGAATGTATGCCAGATCGATATCATCAAAAACATTCCCTGCCTCTGCTGTTTGTCTCTGTCCTGCTTGAACTGAATGCGACGAACTAGATGGAATGTGACCACATACCGCCGGTCCTGGGTGGTGTTCCTCATTGGAGCGACCTTCACAGGAGGGGTTGGCGTCGGATGAACTGTCGTCGTGATGACCAAACTCAACGTCGTCATCACGACACAGCTCAAAGGTGTGAATACTGGCACAGGAGGGAGAACGAGATGTAGTAATGGATATAGACGGAGATGGACGGCTTGCAGGAGGAGATAATTCTGTAGTGAATCCGATGGCACCTGAGGGGCGACCAAAGGCGGGATAGGAGGCAGTGTCGGGAACGACACTTTCATGCGGCGAAGGTGTGGGGCCGGTACTCGGACTTGTGGAGGTGAAATCTTCGCTTTCATCGTGACCCGTCCCGGGGGTGGTACCGGGCCTACACCCAGCTGAGTTGGTGGCAGGGATTGTTAATGATGCTTGCAGAGCATAGTGATTACTTGACTGGGATGATCGGACATGGGAAGATAAATCTCGCTGTCCCGCACCATGCGAAGGATGACTGCAGACATTGTGGATCGATTGGGCAGCTAACTGTTCGGGGGTAGTGGTCGCGTGAAGCACAGACAAGGTAAACGGATTTGAAGAGTCGGTCCCTTCCACGCATGCATCACATGAATGGGGGACCACATCAACGACCACAAAGTTGGCACTACTAGCAGATACATTGACGTCGTGGTTGGGGGAGGAAATTGTGTGGCTGGTTATGGGTGTCAAGCTAGTTGATGAGGAAGGCGAGACGGACGAAATGGGAAGGAATTCATCATGATTGGTTGCGGAAGGATATGAATGACGGGAGCAAACAGGTCGGAGAATGGGATTCGAGTAAGTGTATATATCATAAGCTTAATTGCAGAGGACCTACAGGTCGATGCGATTTACGGGGGGCGGAGATGGGGGGTCGTCAATGCCTCCAATAGCCTCATGTGGGAGGATTGGAGGATCTACAATACGCGCTCCGACTCGGATGGACTGATACCGTTCTCGGTCAGACATGAGTCGCTGAGATGAATTAAGAGTATTAGTATGACCCGAATTAAAGGATATCAAAGCCGAAGAATGCAGAGCCTAGTAGTACGCTCTCGAAAGAAGACTACACATGGAACGAAGAGAAAAAAAGTTGTTCGAAGTGGTAAACGAACGACAACAAGATCATACAGGGATCCCGACGACTCTGTGCAAACTCTGTCTCTTTGTATGTTTGCAAAGTCGCACCACTTGGTGGGCAGCCGACCGAGTTGTCAGGGTCCATCGCTTCCGAGTCCTTAAATTTAAAAGCTAAAGCCAACGCTTCCGTCCAAATTATCACCACCCTTGGCCAGAGGATACATATAACCCAATACGGTGACTCACACGACAAAAAAAAAGAAAGGTGGCAACTAACACTGAAACACCCAGCGACCCGCATGGAATACGCAATCGTTTCATTATTCTTACCAGATTCCACTGAGCGACCTGTGGGACACACCGAAACCCTCTGCGGTGTTAGGAGCATTGATTGATAACATATGGCCAACCACAAACAGGGCAGAGGCAACTGCAACCTGGCAGATGCTAGGAATCTTGCTGGTATTTGCGTGTCTTGCATCGTCGGTGACAATTGAACAATGATTCTGCAATGCTTAATTAACAGGAGATAAATTCACCCTTGCTTGCGTACGCGGCTTCTCTACACCGCGGGGTGCTTTTTTTGGGACGGCACAGGTCCGAGACAGCTTAATAAGAGGATCCTGGTCACTTAATGGCTGTGGTAAGCGCTAATTGATAGCGGGTATGTAAAAGGTCAGGATCATTGTTTAGGTTCAGCCTTTTGGGTGTAACCTAATCGACTGGCGTGCACGCTCAATCTCCCTGCGCGCGGGCGATGACAGGTCCGACCGTGAGTACTTGAGTTATGACACCTTCAACTCTCAAATCCGTCGCTTCACGAACGAATCTCCAGCCTGGTACATACAACCAAGGGACGGACGACTCGGAAAGATATGTTCTTTAGGTAAAAAAAAAAAAAAAACCCCAACCTAATCCGAGTCGTAATCGCGCTCCGGTCAGGCTCAATCAGAGTTACGTGGCCTTTGCTCAAGTCGGGACGTGTTGGAAGCATAAATGTGTGGTCATGGACCCACATCGTATTTTCGGGGAGTATAGTATGCCCCGTTATTTCCAAGACTTTCTGGAGATGTGACGAAACACGGGAAGAGTCTCCCTGGTTCGGTATTCGATCTTCACGTTTGACGATATTCACTTGACGATCTTTGGCAGGACCCGAGCGCATCTCCTGCATTCCCACCTCGTGGAAGTCTCCCTAGCCCAAGCTATCACTGTCGGACGGGCATGATGGGACCAACGGTTAGTCACTCGCTCGGACATTTCGTTCTAGGGTACGGATATAGTCAAGGGGCGTCCAAAACTCAAATTCACATAACCAACTCACACAATCCATATGACCGGACCCCGAGAACTCGCCCTGCTACCACAATCTGTTTGGAAGGTGACTGACAAGCTCTGATTGGGTGAACAGACTCACAGTAACTATAGGTGGTACATGCGGTTCCGAACGAAACTATCAGAAAGGTATAATACTGGCTTGAAATGGTACTAGAAGTTCCAAGTTTGCACTTGAGTAAATTTGGGAATTTGACTGGAGGCTTGTCCTGGAGCTTGCAAACTTGGAGTGTGACTCGAGGGGAAGTTGAGTGGAAAATGGGATTTGATTGGCCGAGAAATGATGAGCGTCCACGAGATCCCGTTCAAGGCCGCCGTTACTCATGAAGTCAGCCCTCTATCTCTGGAGCAGAATCCCCCTTTTGCAGGTCTGCGAGGACGCGTTCGTGTTGGTGCTCTTCTACTATCTGAAGGGGTGTATTGAAGGGCTAACATCACGAATCTAACTTTAGTTCTCAATATCAAGTTGCTCATTACTTAGTTTTTTTTCACTCCCTGCCAACATAAGTCCTGATTTTGGACAGTCAGGACCCCGAGCACTTGATATTGTACAATCGAGGGGGAGTTGCGGTCGAGATTTAGAGTTTTGGACGCCCCTTGGATATAGTCGAGAACTCGACCATGAAACAGGATCAACTACGAATTTCGACGTTATTTAACCATTGGCATATACAACCAATCGGATATCGATATCAATACTGGATCCGTTAGGGTTATAAAGCGAGTGAAAAAAACACTGACGCACAGACTGGGGGGCGTTAGATCTGTGGGAATGAGCCAGAAGAAACAACAGCGCGCGACTGAGCCAAAAAAAGATAAAAGATCAAAGAAATTAAACCAAGGCCCCGATAGCGATAGGGTAATTTGCATATACTAGAGAATACAAGCGAGGTGAAAATGCGATAGCGAAAAAAAAACAAGACTCGAAAAAGAATACCCGAATAACAAATTCAAAGCGAAATGATGGTGGAGAGGACGAGCAATACGCTTTCAACCTCCCTCAGAGATGATGCTCCCGATACTCAACACGCTTTTCTTGCCAGGAACGCCAACCCCAGACATGCCAACGCCCCGTCCTCCCGAGTCTTGTTCAAAGGGTGCTCGCGAGAGTTGGATCAAGCCAGGATATCCTCCACTCGGTCCTCCAGGTGCATTGGTACTTGTGCGTGGCGACGATGGTGATGGCGGCGACCCTGCACCACTAGCAGACGCACCCCCGTGCCTTAGCGGAGCGAGATGAATCATTTCTTGCTGATGGGTGTGTGGCGCGCCTGCGTTAGGGCCCCAAGCAGAGGCAGACGGGAGACCACCAATCCCGCTCGAATATGTGCTCGTGGAGGGTTGTAGAGACGAGGGGTAACGCGACGTGGAAGTGTTAGGCGAGGGACCTGGACCCGGCGAGAGCACTCTCCCGGCGTTGGCCGACGAATGAGCATGAGCTTGCGGGTGCTGATAATACTCGCCTTGTCCTTGTGCGTGTGCGTTGTATTCATACTGTGAGCCACCACTTGCAGATGACGAATATGACTGAGAATGGGCGAGAGAGGGTGCAGGTGGTACGTGTGTAGGTTGGGTATTGTTCGAGTAGTATGCATGGGGGTGGGGATGGGACGACGGAGATGATGAGGGATGGGGCGCAGAAGAAGGTGGGGTATCATAGTACGCTCCACTCGCATGTGCGTTTTCGTTTGTGCTCGCGTTCGTAGGAGATGGAGCATACGATTCATACCTTCCTTGCGGTTGTTGTGGGTAAGAACCCTGGTAGCCATGTGCCGGTGCTGGCCCAGAGTATTGCGATCGGCTCGGAGAAGGATATTGTCCTTGATGATGGGTATGAGAAGATGTTTGTGAGTATGCTTGCGTCGAAGATTGGTGGGGATAACTCGTAGGTGGTTGCTGATGCTGATGAGGGTTGTTATGTGGGTGGGAATATCCGTGATTGTGCCCTTGATACGTTTGCGCAGGCGGAGCGTGTGGGCCGTCGTAGGCTGCATTGTAGGTCGCACGTTGTCCGTGTGCCTCGGTATGGGTGTCGTATGGCCCTCGAGCATGAGTGGAGGACTCGTAGCTTGCCCTCGAATCGTACGACGCGCGCTGATGTTGAGGGTGCTCAAACCCGGTCCTTCCGCTTGCACTCTCGTACCCATTCCTTCCAGTGACATGATCGTAACCAGTCCTGCTATTTCCACTTTCGTAGCCTGCGCCACCTCCGATGCTTCGCTGCTGGTCGTAGGAGCCACTCCGGGTGCTGGCATCATACACGGACCTCGACGACTCATAGTTCATCCGGTCGTACAAACCGCCAGCACTGGAAGACTGATAAGACGATGGCGTAGACGAGGATGAGAGGGGTTGAGGACCCGGTCTTCGCGAAGCACCAGATCCGGAACTCAAAGGTTCGCCAGCAGATAGCAGCTGAGCACCGGGTGGAGGTACGATTGTCATACCTACACCCACGGCTCCACCCGGATGAGAAGATCCCATGGCGTGTTGATGCTGAAGAGTTGACCCTGTGAGTTCAATACCACCAGGCGCGCTCGCAACACCAAGCATCGGGTCAAGTGTCGAAGCCGTTGGCCAAGCAGGTAACCCGGCGAGCGCAATGGATCCAGTGCTTGCAGAGGAGGGAGTATGCGGGGTCATCTCACCACTTGCTGTACCTGACGAAGGACCAGATACAAGATTGAGTGGCCCTGTGAGGGTACCGTGACGGGCGCGTTTGACTGCCACAGACGGAGTCTGAGTTTGTAGGACTTGCGGATGCTGTGCTTCCTCATCTCCATGCTCGTCTTCAATTTTGCGGTGCTCGCTGCTACCCTGACCGCCCTCCGGAGGTGAGGCGAGAGCAGCAATGGGTCGTTTTCGAACTCGAATATCTTTCCTGATGCGTATTTTGATCCCTTGGTCGGCTAGAGAGCAGGATAGAGGGGTGGATTCTGTTTCGGAGGGGTTGGTATCCACGAGGCGGGACGAGTTATGGTTGCGAGAAAAAAGGGATAGATGATGATCGCAATACGCAAGTGGCCAGTTGAAACGTTGGTGGTGCAAAGTGTGATCATCCACAAGAGAAAGGAGGTGACGGTGACGGTGATGAGCGGGCAAACACGAGTCACACAAAAAAGTTGATTGGTAAGAAAGATAAAACTTATAGCGTGCGGAGCGGACAACTGACCTTCCATGCCTGGAAACTTTTTCGCGGTGTATACATAGAAGGGAGCAGAGTAAGTCGATTTGCAGTGGCGAACGGTATTTCTACGAAGGTGAGTAAAGAAAAGGACGAGTGATGAAGATAACATACCCTACGACTTCGAATAGACTAAGCTTGAGCCGGTAACTGCCTTCCGTGCGAACGCTGAGATCGGGAAAGACGAAGAATCCGGCATCCTCGTTTCGATTTTCTGTATCCTTCAGGTGGTATAACGATGACACGACGGAGCCAGTCGTGCATCGTGTTTTCCCGTCCTGTAGTGTGTTTGACGATGTGAGTAGAGACGAAAAGACGAGGGAAGAACCTTGAGCCAATGCAATTCGGCGTCGTCATCCGGTTTAGCGAGACTTGCGAACATGAAATAGTAGGGATTCTGAAGGAAACTGTGCGCATAATTTGGATCGTCCTCGCTGTCGGGGTTAGCGGGGGAGGGAGGTTGGCGAGTGCGTGGGTCGATGACACGGAGCTGAATGATTGGGGGAGGGTCAATCGGACGACGGTCGGCTGGAATGAAGTGGAATGAGGTGGTGTGATGAGAGGGATGATGTATGGGGTATCATAAGCGCTCACCACCGACACCACACATGCGGGCCTGCTTTGGCTCCTGCCTAACGGTAAGTTCGTATTCTCTGTGATAGTTGAACATGTGGAGTTAGTTTAGAAGCGATGGGAAGCGGAGAGTAGAAGAGGAAATTGAAGGGATTATCGGATGTCGAGTGGTGGCGATATGAGACGTATGGTGGTGGGACCGTTACCTTGGGTCCGCGAAGGAACGCGAATTCGCAAAAGTGGAAAAATGGGACCAGTGGAAGAGCGATATACGGAAATATCTAGGCAGAGGCCACATACAGTTTATCTCTCTCATGAAACGACCTATCACGCTCGTACGGGTAGGCGGTGGGGACAGTGCCATAGCTGGTGCTCGCGTCCATCGGACGAGATGGCAATCGGGGTGAAGATAACGCTGATGGATTGAGCTGGACGTCGAGGTTTGTATCCAGCCGTTGATATGTTTTCTCGCAGACCTTTTTTTTTCTGTCCTGCTGGCTTTCAAGTTTCCGAGTGAGCGACCCTCGTGAGCGACTTCTCTGATCTGCTCACACAACCCACGTGATCCTCCGTCGGATCCCCACAACAACTTCCGAAATGTAAATGGTGTAGGGACTGCAGTCGCCGCTCTCAAAAATGTCAACTTGAACCTCGTCGAGCCCAGTGACCCTCTCTTGTTCACAAATTATCCTGTCAGCCCGTCCAAGATGGAGACGCGTTATGAGCCCATTGTCGCTATCGCCGATACGCTGGAAAAACTCACACTCAACAACAAACGCGAGGCATCATGCCAATTCCTACAGAAACCCGACCGTTTCAACGAATCCGAGACCTTCGGCGCAAGTTTCAAGATCGACGCCATGCTCAAGCTCAAACGATCAGGAATGCCACAACGCGCAGTGCAGTCGTCCACCATACCTGTTGCAGATCTCGCTGTTCCTTGTGAATATAAAACGGTTCGAAAGGAAGCTCGAGAGGTGCGCGCAGCATCCTCTCTTAGTGGGTTTACTCCACTCACGCGCGTCAGAACCGTAAACGATTGTTGGGCACAACCACCTTCTGCATGAATGATGATCCCCGTCGCACGCACATTTACGGCGTATGTTTCTTCAACGCTTACTTGCTTCCTATCTCACCTCTACTTCTCAGATCACCATCGAGGACGAGACGATGGTGGTCTGGTACTTCTCGCTGTCGCACTTGGCCGGGTCCCCGGGTTTTAAATTTACAGAGGTAGGGACAGTTAACCGTTCGATCTGGCTGAAATTAGATGCTGATCGGCCTTTCAGGACTGCCGGACGTACATCCGGGTGATGCTATCGCTGATGTTCGCCAACGAGGCGGAACTTGGCTACGATCCGACCATCCATCGTCGTCTGGATCCCGAGGTAAACAAACATTGTTTCGTCTACGAGGTCAACGGTCATTGCTACAAGACGCAGAAGGCAATCTTCGACGACCGGAGTCTATGTACAACAGGGTGCGCGACCCGAGTGTGGGAGGTTATCCAAGTTACATCATTCGACGAGCTCCAGCCACTAGAGGGTTCGCATACGGTGATCTCGAAGGACGTCTGGCTGGACGTCGAGTCGATGACTGTGGGCGCCATTCAGCGAGAGATTTTTGCTGATCTCAAGAAGATTGCCGATGCTTTGCAAGCAGGCATGGAACTGAACGGCTTCACGGCCATGGATGACAAGTCGAAGGAGATGCTGCGGAAGTGCTTGCTGGCGCAAGACTGACATCGGTACTTCCTCACGTTAGTCCGTGAATGGGAAGGGACGGTGTCGAAGGAGGTCGCCGACCCCGATTCCACACTTTTTTTGGCGGACCACTTGCTACAGTCAGACCTTCGTCTCTTCCGCATGCTGACCGCTCGGATGTCCCCGTCTGAACCGAGCAACCTGGTCCCGCACGAGGACAAACCATTCAATCGTCGACATTGTCTGAAGCAGCAGTCTCGGGTCGTCTTCAAGGAGGTGTGCGTGGCTTTGCACGATGTGCCAACATTGGGCGACGCAATGACCGCATTGTTATCTTGCGTGTTTGGTGAGATACTCTGTTTGCATCATGCTACCACTCAAGTGCTCATTAGCAGTACAGCTCTGTGATTGATGTTCCTGGCTGCCTGGGTCCATCGTGGTATCAGCTCGGGAAACCTTTATCGGTTCGAGGACAATGGTGAAGTGCGAGGCATATTTGCTGATCTAGAGTATGCCAAGCGCTTCCGTCCGTCAGATGGAAAAGGTAGCCCGGACCCCAAGATGGTGTGCACGACAACATTTATATTCGGGAGTGTGGCGTCACTGACGGCAGGACAGGGAACGGCTTTCTTCATGGCAGTGGAGATCCAGAAACAGGTCCACCTGTATCTACGTCCACGATCCTTTCAGACTTTGGTGGACGTCATCGCAGGAACTACTAGCATACCCGCGAGTCCAGTTTATTGTGCACAATTTTTGGCACGACATGGATTCCATCTTCTGGCTTCTCCTTTGGACCCTTCTGGTACGTTTTCCCTGTTCAAACAGGGAGCGGCCCGAATTTGCTCCCGATTTGTCCGAGATCTTCCAAGACACGAGCATTTGCAGCCTGGGGCGCGAGGCGGTGTTCACTCAAACTGGAGTTTTAGACCGCCTTCTCAATAGGTCCCTCGCCCCCCAGCTTAAACGCCACCATGAGCCTTCTCAGTGCCCTTTGTGAGATGCCGGTCACTGGCTATAAGCAGAGAGGGTATGATTTCGACGACTTCTCCTCGTACTCATTCCTAAATCAGTACTTGCGGGCAACACTACGTGCTTTTCAGAATTTTCCGCAAGCAGAACTGCCGGATTTTACTTCCATGTGACTCCCCCCACTCCCCCGCTACTCAGGCCGCACCAGTCCACCGCCCGCTTCAGGTTAGCAAGCGTGGACCAAGGCGATGGATATCGGCTGGCAGGATCATCAAGGACAGCACGGGAGTGCGGATGTCTTCATCGCGGGATATTCGTGGAAGGAACCCGGATGTTTCATACGTTGAAGATGTGGATGATTCGTCATTCTGCTCACTATGTACGAAATCTATATCTCCACTATGCCTCGCTGGTATTGATCTAACGTACATACTCATATAATTCGATGACATGACGTCCATGCACGCAAGCCGAGAGCAAGTCGAGCACCCTCTCAACGACCATAAATTGGTCCGCGGCGAGGTCAGGCGATAGGTACCACGGTCGTAGATTGGTCAGCAGGACGACCGTGTCTTCGTGGCGGCGGCCCATACCAGGAATGTGACTACTACTACTACTACTAGGCTCGAACTCTGCGAACGACGAACCGATGATCATGCACATGGAGGTCCAGTGACTCATGTAAGTACAGCCAGTACCCAGGCTGTATTCCCTTCTCGCGTACCTTCCCTGGTATACATTGGCACAACTTTCCCCCGATTTCTCAGATTTATACGTGAGTCACAGCAATCACTCGACCCCCTGTTTTGACAACCTTCAAGACTCGGATGCCTGCTGCGCTCAGATCAGATCTCTTGTGGTGCAATCACGTCCGCTCACGAGCCTCGAGGTTGGGAAGCCCATCTGTCGGAATTCGATGGAACCCCGAACAGATCGCTATAATAGAAGTTTCTAGCTTCTTTATAAAACTTTGCCTGTCCAGCCAAGTTAGTGCAGGCACGAGGTCACCGCCGCTACCGGCACCCAGGCAATGCGAGCGCGGAAGCAGGCTCTCCTGGGTACTATTCGTATATAAGCCCCCTTCGCCATTCGAAGCGCCGACTTCACTTTATTTTTCTGCGACGAACACTCTACAGTGGTACTATGGTCGCCCGAAAGCCGTACAATGGCCAACGAAAACTCGTCCTCGCGTTCGATATCGGCACGACTTTCAGTGGTATCTCGTATTCTATACTCCAGCCGGGACAAATTCCTGAGACGCACGGAGTTACTAAGTAGAGTTTCACATTTCTTATCCTATCAATCATTCTTGACCTTATTCTAGATTTCCCGGCCAAGAAGAAGGCCGTGGCAATGCTAAGGTCTCTTCTATCCTGTACTACGACGCCGGAGGTAGCGTCAGAGTCGCTGGCTGCGAAGCGCTCGACATGGACGTGATCAACGATGCGATGGACAACGGGTGGACGAAGGCGGAATGGTCAGTCACGCTCAGACGCCTTCACAACTCACTCATCCTGTCCAGGTGGAAACTTCACCTCCGTCCTAAGAATTTGGCATCCGTTCATATCAAAGACGATGATCTACCTCGACTCCCTCCCGGAAAATCAGCCGTCGACGTTCTGACAGATTTCATCGAATATCTCTTCGAATGTGCTCAAAGATACATCGAGGAACGTCATATTGGATTCAATTGGCCATCAATCGAAAATTCGATCGAGTACATCTTCACTCATCCGAACGGCTGGGAGGGTCGCCAGCAGCAGATGTATCGCGAAGCGATCGAGCGCGCTGGTCTCGTCCCTCGCACGCCCGATGGACGATCTCGCGTCCACATGTTGACCGAAGGCGAAGCGAGCCTTCACTATTGTGTCTCGTGCCTTCCCACGATTCCCAGTGGCACCGACCGTGAGGGAGTTGTCATTATTGACGCCGGTGGAGGGACCATCGATCTGAGTATGTACTCGATGACATTCAACCCGATCGCCTGCAAAGAGATTGCCCCAGCCGAGTGTACGTGGCTGAGCCTACTCACAGACTATCTCCTTAGTATTCCTTCTTAGGTCGTCTCCAGGGGTCGGTGTTCGTCACCAATCGCGCGAAAGATCTGTTGAAACGTCTGTGCTTTTCCCTCCATCTGCACTACATTCTGAGTGACGACCGCGGGACACTCTAATCATAGGAAAACTGAACGGCTCAATTCATGACAACGACGACGAGATGGATGTCCTTATACACGAATTCGACCAGTCAACGAAACTTGTCATCCGCAGCCCTGACGAAGCAGTTCATCTCAAGGTCGGAAATCTTCGTTACAACAATCCGAAATTCGACATCAAACGTGGCGCACTGACTTTGTCGGGGTGCGTTTCAGTCGATTCCAACCGATATCGTCGGCGTTGACTGAACTCATGCTCGTAGCAAAGAGGCCACCAAACTGTTCGACGAATCTATTCAAGCTATCATCGATGCATTCAAACAACAACGCAAGGCCGGTAAGACAAAGATCACCGTGAGTTCATGTCATCGTGACCGAAGGATGGATGAAGCTTACTTGCGATTCCAGATGGCATTCCTCGTCGGCGGGTTGGGGACGAACAAGTTCGTCTGGACTCGCCTTCAGTCCTACTTTGGGGCCCAAGGCATCAAAATCTCTCGTCCCGACAACGATATGTGCGCAGTTACCTTGGCATGCCGGTGGGTTTTACTCACGCCTTCTAGCAACAAGGCAGTCGCCAACGGGGCATTATTGTTCCACATCGATCGCGGAGATCACCTTGTCAAGTCACTGGTTGCACGTGCTACATACGGTGTTCCCGTGGAGCACTGGCTCGACCCAAACAATGTGGAACACAGCCGTAGGAAAAGTCAATGGAAAATGCATCTGTCAGGAAAATTTGTTATTTCAGGGGGGTTTAAGGCGATTCTTCGCAAAGTATCTTCCTCCTGTTAAGTGACGTCCTAGACACTGACATACCTCTGTTTCGAAGGGCGATCAAATCGATGAGACGAGGGAAATTCGACAGTATTTCTGCACTCCCAGGGAAAACCAAGCAAATTTCAACGATTTTGGAGTGGAGATCTTGCGCTATCGGGGTGCATTATCCGATCCACTACTATGGATTGACGAAGATCCATGCAAGTTACTTTTTATAGCTCGTGTTCCGTTTCTCAAATGAAGGCATATAGCATCCTTTTCGGAACTCTGTACAATTCGCGCAGATATACGCGAAGCAGCAATGGCGAAGACATCAACCTCAGGGACGACCTACTATGAAGCCGACTTTGAGGTGGTTGCAGTGTTCGGGAGAGAACTCACTGCTCAGGTTGCTTGGAAGGTTAAGGTGAGTCGCGACGCATGACACTTTGTTCTTTCTCTGATATACTCGTCTCTCCAGGGAAAGGAACGGCGGTGAGCCCTGGTTCAGGTCATTTTTCGTGGCATCTAACCTCGGGTTTGACTCAGCTCCCCAGCAACGATCGTATACTACGATGACTGATGCCTGAGTGGTTCAACTAGCGAAGGGGACACCATGTCCGGCCCGTGTTTTTGCCAATGTACTTTACCCAAACACTTCCGAGTCGCAGTCTGTTGAATTATAACGCCCCATCACTCTGTCCGCTTCTGAGGTCATTTATCTCTTGATCACAGTAATCCAATCGGTTAGTACGAATTGCTGCGAGCCGCCCCAGTGGCTGGCGCGTTGCCTCATGTTGAAGGAACTCGAGTCATGTATCAAGAGAATACAATCGAATCCTGTGGTAGCAAATACCACGAGGCTTCTCGAGGAACAGATTTCAAGGTGATTTGGGAGTGAGTTAAATTAGGCTGTCCGTCTTGCGTGACCGGAGAAGACAGAGTCGTTCACGAGACTTGTTGCTCGTTGCTAACTTTGCAGAATCAGAAACTAAATCAGTACTTAGTACGCGATACACGATACTAAGTACTGGCACACAGTCGAGACGAGGTCACACGATCTACATGAGTAGAGAACTAACCACCTCGAAAGCCCTTAACGCTACTCCATGAGCGAGTCAAGTACCACTTGAGCCTTAGTCAAGGTCTTCTCCGGCGCCTGGTTCCTTAACCCCACCTGCGTCATGCACAGTACCGTCTGGGCTTTCCCCGCTGCCACATGTGCCCCTGGTACTTCGTTCATGTCCGTCATCCTCTCTCTCTCAAACTTCTCCCCGGACTGAACTAAAAACACCTCGAAATTCCCCGATACCATCTCAGCAATCATGTTACTAAATTTCCCAACATTCGCCACAATTGCAGATATTTTCTCCCCAAATGCGGCCGAGAGTTCAGACTCTATGTCGGATTTAGCAGCAGTGATACCTGTCATCACGACGATCTCAGAAAGGGCTGCAATGGTGTGTCGAACCAGTAGCTTTGAATCGCTGATGGCAGTGGGCAAAATGTAGGCGCGTGTAAGGGAACGCCAGCGTCCAGAGATTGATTGTGGTTCTTCGTTGTGCCCGTCAGTAAGTGTTTGACTGCGATCAAACATCGAAAAGAAACTCGCCTGTCTTGCGCAATCTCTGGTACGTTCCATCAACAAGCGAGTTGAAAGCCGAATCGCTGGACCACGAAGCCACGATATAGTGCAACAGGTGAGCAAAGTACCCCTGAAATGCGACTTGGAGTAAGAGCGCGATATCTTCATCTTTCGCTGTCGCTAAGTGACTCGCCATGACCTGCCCAACTGTCTTCAGAATGGTTTCCCCGACAAGGGTTTTCTCGTTTGTCCTCCTCTCGACCACGCTGTGGTGTGTGAAGGCCTCGGTCACATAGTCAGCCAGTCTTCTTGAAATCTGGTAGACCTCCTCGTTCAGCCCACGAAGCTCCTGGATGACGTCCTGGTCCGCATGTTTATCTGCTGTCGAGATGAAGCGCTGTACGTTGTCCAGCTGGAACTGACAGGATTTGAGTTTGTGGTGCACAGACGAGAGTTCTGCCGACTTCGCATGGTAACCTCGTTTCAGATCAGCGACTTTAAGCTCGAGGGACTTGATCAACTGGTCTTTCTCTTTCAAAAGCGAGTCCATCGTCTGGAGTTCGGGCCGAACAGACTCCACTCCATATCGCTGGTGGTACTCTGCATTCTGAGAGTAGGCGGTTGGCCAAGAGGAGGTGGTGTAAGCCGGCTCTACATCCACGCGCCAGTGTTTTGTTTCCGTTGGCGGGGGGAGGGACACATCGACCTCGTGAAGCACTGAGTTGCACGTAGACACTGACGTTACCGGGGGTCGGTCTGTGGAAATGGGTGCATGGGAAACGGAAGAAGAGCGGCATCGACGCTCGCCGTTGTAGGTGCTGGGGTGGCGTAGCTCCTCGTGACCAGACCCCTTGCATTCGGGTCGGTTTTGAGTGGTTTTTGAGATACCTTCGCTAGGCTTAGGGGGAGGTTGGGCCGTCGTGTGTCTGGTCCCGTGTCGCCGATCATCTTCGTTTGACTGGGACACCTGGGAAAGGTGATGAGATGAGATCATTGCTGATGGAAAGCGTCGAATTTCGGTCACCTTATTTTTGACACCTCCTGTTGCCTCATCCTCGGTCCGAGGCACTGGTTTAGAAGACCCTTTCGGCATTGGCGCTGCATCCGGTCCCGCCTGACGGGTGTTTTGGGTAGCATGCTCGTGTTCGAGCCTGCGGTGCCCAGGAGGAGAGAAATCTGGACGTTCGGGCTGAGGTTTGGAAGTGATTGTCATGCTGTGTTCTTCATCGTGAAGAGAGGCTACTTGTACATACCTCGATGACAACCCTTCGCTGTCTCGGATCTTCGTGGATCAGGTTCATTCCATCATCTGGGGATGTAGAATAGGGATCTTTGATAAACGACCGCACGTAGTGCATTCTTCTGAAGTCTCGATATCAGAAAGAAATGCTCCTGGAGTACCACGGACGGGCTAGTGTTAGAAATGGAGACTAGCGGGTGCTCGCTGAGCTAATTTGGACACCACATTTATACTTTGCACGAGCATGGAGGGGCGGTGATTTTGAAATGGAAACGAAGAGTCACAGCGGACTCAAGTACTCAGCTTCCAGGCTCCTAGTACCCACCGCTGTGGAGAGAAATAGAACACTATGGAAAAGGAAATCGAAGATCAGCAATCAACCAGGTGATCTTTGGGTACAATGTGATAGTACTGGGAATGGTCAACGCCCAGCCAAATTTGAACTCATGGCTGGGCCGCAGTGAGGAGGGAAAGGAGGATACCATACACCTGGAAATATTGCGTTTTGCTCGGCGATCCGCCCATTCTGTAGGCTGATTCGAATTCCGAGTTCCGATCAGAAGGGACGCAGAAAGTCGGAGATTCGAGGATATTTGAGAAATGGAAAGCCGGCGTTTGGGCCGGATCGCGAGGACGTCCTTAGTCTGCATCTGATGGCGAGGGTCTTACCGTAGTGCACCAATTCGCCTATATTTTGTGCTCCGATGACGTGCCGGACGTGCGGCTTGGGCATACGATGACAGGCCTTGACGTGAAACGGACTCCGAACTCAGCGATCCGCAAGATGCTTCACGGAGAGGGGCTAACATACCTTTGATCCACGATCGTGAATGTCGGAACGATTCCTATTCGCATCGGACGAAGGCCGCGACTTCTGTCGCACTCTCCTACGCAGCCTCATGCCCACGGATACCCACGATTTCCAACTAGACGCCATTGGACACTTGTTGGATGGGGATGATGTCTTGCTCGTGATCGCAACTGGGAGCGGGAAGACGGACATGTTCATTCGTATGATGCATTTGATTCAATATCTCGCTACTCACCCGCACACATTTCACGGTGTCTTGTTCCCGCTCGACCCGGCAATGGTCATTGTATGTCCTACAAAAGCTCTCGAGGAAGAAATGGTCAGTTCGCGTGGACTCGTGTTTGAGTATGATACTTACTGCTCGACAGGAAGCCAAAATGAAACGGATGAATCTATCCGCAGTCGCGCTCAATGCAGATACGATCGCAGCCGCCAACAACGAGAACAAAAACCTCTTCAAGCTTGTGTGCAGGGGGGTCTCGATGGTCCTCGTTTCGCCAGAGCAGTTAATATCAAAGGCGTTCGAAAACTTGATTAACGAGAAGCCACCGGTATTTTCCCACCGTGTTTGGGTTAGGGGGGAATTTCTCTCGAAATTGGACTTAGCGTTCTGAAGATGGGTTAACACCGGGTGACAGTGTTGAGGGTTTCTTGCCGCTCAACCTGGACTGTTTCGTTATATAACTCATCAGACCCGGGGTAAATATGAA
>JBBPLD010000101.1:0-64870 GCA_038089555.1 Chalciporus chontae | reverse complement strand
AATGCACGGTTATGGTCAGTGATGTTTTCGAGACTTCGGACGTTGGATGTGTATCTTCTCGTGCGTTTGACGGTGTAAGAGGAAGGATTTGTTATAGCAGGGACGAGGCGAAGGATGACACTACTGATCTCATGGTGTTTGATTTCCAGTAGTTTGCTCTTTATGTAACTAGGTCAAAGTCAGTAAAATAATTCCTCATTGCCAATCCACTTGAGGCTCATAAACAGAACTTTCAGTTCGTCCAGTAACTTGTCTTTCTTTCTGATGCACGCTTAATACTACAAACCAGCGTATTCGCTGACGAACATCATTGAAAAGTCGTGAATGATGATAGTAGTCAGTGACTCGACTCACAAAACACCCATCCATTAATGCTTGCGTGCTTCCGGGAGGAGCGCCTGTTGCAAATGGATACTGACATCGTTCAGGTTAGTTTAATGGACACCCACAGTTGCCGACCTTCCTGAGTATGTGTTTAGGCCCGGAAAATGCGTAGATATAGATGATCACAAAATAAACGGACTGTGGATACACAGGTGGATGATGAAAATGCCAGAGTAACTGTTTGCGTGATATTAAGCAGGCGTTATGTGTAAAGGATATCCTAGATCATCGTCATTGCTACTCGTCCTTGTGAGCAGTCCCATTGTCTGTTGCGCCTGGCATCTTGTTCCTCTTCCATGTGACAAAGTCATCTATCATTGTTGGCCAAGCCTTGAAGAAAGACGTCTCAGGTCAAAGCATGAGTGAAAGGGGAGCAGACTACAACTTACTCCGTCCATCTCGTAGCTGGTCAGGTCTGGGTTTATCGACCGACAGAATTCGAACACCTAGAAACTGATGAGAACCGACCTATTGCCACGTTGGAAACGTGTATTCACCATATTCCAGATATCCTTGTTTGCACCCTTATAAGATCCGCTCTCCTAGAGAGTGTTCAAGCATGGCTATACAAAGGAGGTAGTACTCACGTTCAGGAACTCAATCAATTCTGTAATGGTCGGATGCCGTGGGGCCAGCAGTACTGACCACAACGCCATAGCCGTCTATAAATCTTAAGAATGATCTAAACGCTGGGGTACGAAGCAAGTCACCTCTATATCTAAATTCCTGCTTTGTCTGGGAGAGGACTGAGGTCAAGCAGTAGGATAATGCTGGCCACTCACGCCGGTTTGGAAAGACCGAAACAGAATTGATAGAGCTCAGTGAAAGCACCCTCGCGATCAGATGCATATTGCCGATAGCGTGTTCTATTGTACGGTTCCTTGTGGTCGTCTCGCTTCTTGAGAGAAGACTGTGAGCACGACGGCGTTACTGGTTCTTTGTCATGCACAACCAAATCATCCAATTCCTTCAACGCCGTTGCCAAGACCGGCAATGACGCAATTCTGAGATCCATCATCAGCTAATTCAGCAAAGGCGCAAAAGACGATGGCAAACGTACCGTAGAGCCTCAGTTCCTTGGAGCCACTCTGCACGAGTTAGCTTGGCCATCTCATGAGCCTTGAATTGCCAAGCCAAGATAAGTGGCTCCGCCCCATCCAGCGCAATACCGGCCTCCGTACACAACTTCTCTACACCGCCTGGTCCTATCACATTCGGGTCATCTTCATCCGCGAATCGCTTGAACAGTGCTTGGGCTCCTTGCGGGGTGTACTCCTCGTTGGCGGGTGGCGTCGCTGTAGACTGCTTCTGGCGCAGATGTTAGCTTGTCCACCATTCGACGCGCACGAAAAGACTCACAGAGGCCTGCTTTGTTAGTTCCAACTCATTACTGGGTGCGAACTTGTTAGAAACACAACACAACAAGGACGAGAGGTGCATGGGAGAAGGGAATCAGAAGATGCTTGAACAAATCACCACAAATGTTGGTTTAAGAAGTGAACGGGGGCGTGGTGGTCGAGAGGTTCATAAGAGACCGAAAAGCGACTTACTCGTTCTGCGTGGAGTTGAGGGGTTCACGCAAGGATTGAGTCGAGATATTTAATTAACCGATCTGGACGACTTACGTCATCAATTCTGGCCCACATAGTGTCACAGCTGAGTACGCTCTCGTGAGGGGGACTCTGAGTGGACCTACTTCGACTCCTTTGCTTTCCTTGTGGTCTTGTTCCCGCCTGCAGCTGCCTTCTTGGTCGTTGCTCTGGGCCTCTTGGACGGCGGTGCTTTCGAATTCTATGTATAAAGAAATTGAGGGCGTTTCGTCGGGCGGAGAAGCAGCTACTCACCTCTACATCACCGGAGTGACTGAGGACACTGTGAGATTAACTACGCCATGCCAAAATAGAGGGGTGAAGTGACCACGCACGAGGCACCGTTTTGTTCTGTCTTATCGGCTGTCCCATTTTTTGCGCGGGCTTTTCACGCAAAAGAATTAGCACCATGGATGACCCTGAAAGGTCGAGACCACACTTGTTCTGGTAGATTGCCTGGTCGCACGCGTCGTCGTGGTCTCCATGTCAGCCTCTGCACGTTTACGCTGGCCCAAGGTAAGTTTCATCTATGGCGTGAGTGGCCCGACTTACCTTTGGGGGCATTGTTATTCTAGAGAGCAGGGACTCTAGAGACGAGGCCTTGACGGAACGTAACTTTGAAATTCCAAAAAGGAGGGAAATAATTGACGCGTATGAGAGAGTGCTTTGTCGCGTCACAAGGCTATGTCACATCACCTGACTGCGTGACACACCATTGGGCGCGTAGATCGTTGCCGACATGAAGTCCGAGTCTACCCCATCGACGACCATCATGAACGGCGAGATATTCAACGCTAACCCAACAATCTATGCTTCAAGGAAGTCTTCCAGGAAGTCCCGTTTTGAGACTGGCCACTCACTCTGGGTCGATGGAGATGATTATCTGGACACGAGCGACAGCTCGGACGTTGAACCGATCGACCAAGACGAAATCTTCGGTATTGCTTCTGTTTCCAGCCTAGTTAGATGCCTGATCTTGGCTCTCCTCAGACCTTATTAGATCCATCTCCGACCCAGAACATCCGAACAGTCTGGAGGAGCTCAGGGTTGTATCGGCGGAGCAAATTGAGGTCGGTCACAACCATATCGTCGTCGAATTCACTCCGACTGTTCCGCACTGCGGGATGTCCACTCTGATTGGTACGGTGAAACTGTAACATCTTATCCCCCGACGTGGCCTCATAACCCAGTGCCCGCAGGATTGTCCATCCGAGTAAGACTGTTGCGTAGTCTTCCGCCAAGGTTTAAGATCGACATCTCTGTCAAGCCAGGTTCACATCAAAGCGAAATGGCAGGTGCGCCCATTCCACATAAAGTTAAACTCAGACCACCCACAATCTGTCAAGTGAACAAGCAACTGAATGACAAGGAACGCGTTGCAGCCGCACTTGAGAACCCTGCGCTTCTGGAGACTCTCGAAAAATGTCTGGCTACCGCAGGATCACACGGTGAGGCGTAATGGATCTCCACCATTGTATTTGTATATCTGTATCATACCATTATATACATAGGTATGTCACACCTATAGCCCTGGGTTGGCCAGTAGTACTATCCTCGCAAAGTGAGATAAGCTATGGGAATGTCTTTACTAAATCGCCTTGGCTAGGCAGGGCGGCTCAAGCTCTTGGGTCAGATGATGCTTTCTCCAAGTTGGCTTGTGTGCTGCTATCCCCTGAAGACTCCAGGGCGGCAGCACTGAGGTCAATCGTAGTCAGCGTTTGTGTTATCCTGGCGGTCACGGGTGTCGTGTAGTCGTCACCATCCTCGGAGTCGGGCACAGACCGGCGCTGGCAAACCCGATACAGTACTGTGACGACAACGAGCAAATTGCAAGTGATGACAGATACAGCCACCTGGGTAAAGGCGTAAGACTAGGTTACACTGAAGTCTTAGAAAACAGTCATACCTCAATGTCAGTACCTACTCCAACAAGAGATACAAGATTCATGAATTGACTGGTTGCACGGAATATTGATACGACCGTGACGATGACGCCCGAAGAAAAGATCGCGATGATCATCCGTAGCTGCTTCGTTGGAAGATTCATACTCCACAGCATCCGCACGGGCAGGGCAACGAGGATGAAATCGGAAATACAATCGCCTGCGCGCTTTCAGTCACATTCGCCAAGACAAGCAATGCATATACTCACTGCACAATTCATAAATGTACATCGAATGAGGCAACCACCGTGCGGGCCTGGTGTAGAACGAGGTCTTCTCGAGCCAGGTGTCATCTGTAGCGAACCACCAAATTTTCAGGATCATGGTGATCGAGAACATCACACCGAACGAGACAGTTATTGCAGTCATAGTGCGGCGCATGTTCGCCGAAGAATGGACGATACGAGCAACTGAAAGCAGTATGCTCGTACGCACAGCCCTTTAGCAGATACCTTGAGTATGAGCGAGTAGTGTAGCCATGGTGTAACACACCATACTACAAGGGTAAACACCAGAGCATATATCCAGAATGAGACCACAGAAACCTCCCAGCCTGCACACATAAAGTTGTGAGACATAACATCTACATTGATGAAGCTTGAAGACCCGATACGTACCGCCCTCCAAGTACGTCCACTCTGCAACCAACAATACAATAGCACAGACGCATGCAACGAGTGCCGAAGCGTCCTCCCACCATAACCGTCCGATTCGTGAACGGAACCACAAACGGAATAGGGACAACAGTATTCCGATAAACTGCAACACACTGCTCGCGACTATGAAATGGATCAGCAATTAACAATCCCGAAAACAACGGAATGGGTACCTCGTATGATCAACATCGTCGACTCAGAAAATTGATAAGTGGGCATGTTTGACGAGATGGCTACACGGTCATATTAGAGCAACGAGATATATAGGTATGATTAAGCTTACAATCATCAAGTATACCACGTAATGGCGTCGTACCGAAAAGCGCAGATGAAGCTCTGGGAACGCACTCCGCTGTCAGGAACGCTGGTCATTCGGCAGTTATGTGATCCTGCTCTGTTGGTACATGTACTTGTCAAGCCTGACCAGATCCGGCAAGAACGAAAACATACCTGGGATTCACAGAGATCCCATTCCAGGGAGCTAAGCAGAGACCGCAGTTTCCTCGCCGACCAGGTTCGAGATAAACGATTGAAGTTGCCTGTCAGTGTTGAATTCGCCTGGTGGGTCGGCGGATATAGTGTGGCCCGTACTGCGAGGGTTTTCTGAAATAACACGAGTGCTCAGATCTAAATCAATGGTAGTGAGCTGAAAAACATTTTCGGTGGTCCCATGTGACAGCGAGATATCCCTGCGTAACAAGCGATAGACGCCTGTCGTAACAAACAAAGAATTACACACAAATAACGAACAAGCGACCTGTTGACCAGGGACCTTCAATTGGATACAAATGGTTGATATAGTATCACATACCTCAATGTCAATCGCTATACTCGTTAGGGTCAAGATACCGGAAAGTTGGCATGCAGCGCGAAGGCAGGAAAGAATCGTAACAAAAATACTGGAAGAGAACGCCGCAACGATCAATCGTCGCTGAGATGGCGGCAGTTTTACGGATCGAAAGGAATAGATTGGCAGGATGATGAGAGTGGAGTCAGATATGATGTCCGCTGCATCCTGATTTGAGTATGATCGGTCCGAAGCAAGGAGAGACGTACTGATTAGTTCGAAGATGACCATCGGTTCAGTCAAAGTCTGTGCTGGCCGATTCAAATCATTCGGGCGTGATATTTTCCACCCATCATGGTAAGACGCATATCTCCATGCGAACACTACAATCAATGAGATCCACAACGAGATGAACAGACACGCGAGAGAAGCCATCGCCCGACGGGAACTGCGCGATGGTGGCATGATGTGTGAGATCGACAGCAAGATACTCAGTCGCACGGCCCTTCCAGAAAATGAGCTCAAAATTGCAGAACCGAGAGAAGATCACAAACCATATCACGGTAGGATAAGAGAGTGCATATATCCAGAGCACGATTATGGAAGTTTGGCCAGCTATTTGCATCGGCATGTTTGCCAGAAAGATAACTAGACGTTCTCACTTTCTTTGAGGTGTACCCAAGTGGATACCACGGAAGCGACGCTACACATTGCTGCGACGGCCGCACATGCATCCTCCCACCGAAGCGTTCGCGTCAAGCAGCGGTTTGCTGCTCGATAGATAGTAAGCACTATAGCCGCAGCGGTCAGAGTGCTTGTGAAGACTATGATGGCTTATCAGTTTCATTCGGCAGCTTGGCGCGTATCACTCACTCTTGAGGCTCCAGAGAGAGCTGGTGACGAACATTATGATGAGCAGAAGGGTCCCGTTCCTACAGTGCGCGAGCCCAAGTGATTCAGCAGCACCGACCGTTCGCATCCTCGTTTTTATTGTCAGTCAGCGTCAATGTCATAAATCGTGGGACCGAAGCCATCCAGTGTACTTGGAAGTTGCATCATGGAACGGATGTCGCCGATCCAGACGGCGTTGATTTGGCCATCCTGAGAGCCAGGGAATCCCGACGGACGTGTTTCAGCTCCTCCAAGCGACGGATTGTGTATGGCCTCGGACAAACCGTGCCGTAGTGCGTATTGAGTCGGTAATTTTGGATCTGCGCCGATGCCAGGTATGGACGCAAGGATGGCACTGCTGGCCATGATCCTATCTTGGCACTGGCAAAAGCACGGCTTAGAAGTTGGTTGAAAGCCAAAGATACCGTAAGAGAAAAGGACCAAGTGCCGACCTTCGCGTCACTTCACAGGAGGCCCGGGTCGTGTGAACCGCTGCCTCACAACTTGAAGATGCTAAGTAAGTATGTAGATTGCTTCTCTGCCAACTGTGATCGGAAGGCGAATTATATGTGTTACGTATCTTGAGCAAAGTCCAGTCGACGACTATGGCTACAGTGTATGATGGCGGGAGGAAAGCTACAATATATGTAGGAGCAAGAACGATAGCTACAAGTCAAAGTGGCTACACAGAACTGATCGGTGAAGTAAACGCACAAATATGTGAGTTCCTATGGGATATATGGGGGCTCCTGATAAAAGGGCGAACGAAAGAAAAATACAGGCGACGAAGGAATTGGATGGAAAGGTTGAAATCTAACCATCGAGCAGGAAATCCCAGTTTATGCTCTGATGGGCCGTGACATCCTCGATCTTCTTCGACCCACCGAACATGCGCTTCCACGTTCCCTTGTGGGTCTTCTCGGCGGCGTCGGTTTGAACATCCCACATCCGGAATGTTATAGTGCCCTTGGTCTGAACAAGCACCTCATCACCGTCCCACTGGTCGTACGTAACTTCATTCAGGCGAACGTTCGCCATCATGCGGTCTACGAAACCAGCAGAGAACGATGCTTGGCCAGAATAGCGGACGTGACCTCTAAAGTCAGAGGGGAGCCATACGGAAACGTTGGAGGTCTCAGCTCGGATCTCTAGGTAGAATTTGCAACGAGGAACCGGGCGACACTGTAACGTCACCGTTAGAAATCCGGTCCGATGGACAGAGGTTAGGTAGTTGGGGCTTACAACTTGGACTTTCACGGGGTTGATGTCAGCACCGACGAACATGTTCAAACGGTGGTCAACGGGTTGATGTCTCGCTCGATAGTGCGGAATGGTAAGAGACATATCTATTGCTTCCTGGGTTTCCAGTATGAAATCCCAATCGCTGGACGCATTGTAATGAATCTTATGCATGCCGCATGGTTCAGCGTGCTAGAAGAGGAAGGGGATCAGCGATGATCAACGGGTTGACTGAGGGAGTCGCCTACCAGTACACTAAGCTTCTCGAATGAGGATGAGCTCTGCGAACGAGGTCAGAGTTCAAATTCCGAAGATATGTGGATCCATGACTGACCTCCACTGACGAGGAATAGCCCATCATGGCTTCCTCAACACGAAGGGACCCTCCGAATATGCGTGGTGGTGGGCAGGAACCCCGGCTATATGTACTCCACCATCTTACCTTGTACCCAATTAGGCAGGTGTTGTATTCTCCATGAGTCCGACAAACAAAAGAGCGGTTAGCGCTTGAGCCCGTTTTGGATAGCTCAGCAGACAGCCCGGCTCGCTTCAACGCGAGTTTCATTCCGGATATCATGGACCGAGCGACGGAGGACTGCCTACTACACTCAAACATCTCAGTTGTTAATTTGTGGTGTCCGCAGGCAATAAGTTACGCTGTTAGATCATGACACGATACAATAAATTGAACAGTTACAGTGCGCGATATTAATGGAATGAACGACAAGGAAACCAGCACCATGCCAGAAACAAGATCGCAGATGGCCGACCTACATACGCCGCGTGGGTCTGAAGATCCGGCGCACATGGCGACCAACGCGGGATCCCACCTCTTCGCTTCCTTCACTTGCCGATAACGGCATAAGGCGTAGCTCTACCTTTCCCTCCGTGTGGATATATACTTCGTCATCATTCTCCAGAGCGCAAGAGTCGAGCCTGATAAATCCCCTTCGCATCCTGGCGCGAAACGCGCGGCAGGAACGGATTTGGCTCCTTTGACAATGGCCGTCGCGGTTTTTGACGCTGACGACACCTCGGAAAATGGGCGGCAACGTCACTTTCACGTTGGCTCCACGTGCAAAAAGGTAAAGACGGAAGAAGTGGTTTTCAGCGCCGGGAACACGATACTGTAAGGGACAAATTTCCATTATCAGCGATTTCATTGTTTTGGGAGGAATGGAGGAAGATGCATTAGGAAACCAACGAACCACAGTGGCACTGATCGAACCAGATAGGCTGGAGAAATAGGCTACCGACTTGGCGAATGGCGGCGCGTCACATGGTATAGGGGCAAGGAGGACCAGCTTTGCGTTGATGCGTTGGCGCTGAGTGCCCGTTTGGAAAACAAACTGATCGCCAAATACAGCATCTTGTTTTCGGGGGAGGAATTGTTCGGTAACGTTTGCGACCTTACCCTAAAACTCCTCCGTCAGTCACTTGAGCGTGGAATGATGCAGCCCAGCTTACCTCTAACGCGGCATCTGTTCCAATAGAGAGTGAACTGAGATTACTAAGGAGCTTAAACGGAAACGGGTTCAATAAATATCGAAACACGTTTGGCCAGTCGGTGCTCACTGAAAGGCTTTGCGAGAACCTGCTCATTTTAAGACGGTTTGGAGTTTGGTGGCATCTCTCTGGGCAAACGGGGTGTTAAATATCTCTTTCGCCACTCGTCAAAGCGTTATCCTGGCATGCTAAAGAGACAAAGCAATAGAGCATGAGTGGCGATGTGGACTGCAATCATGTAGTGGTAGTACGAAATCGGAAAACATCGCCGGCACGTGTTAACTTCTGAGTATGTTCAGACAAAGCAAGGTCAGACAAAACAAGATGTGAGTGCTGAACTTAAAAGCGTGCTTGACCTATGGCAGAACCTTAGAAACTCGTGTCGACGGTAATCACCGGGTCAACATTTTTGCGACGGAAATTGCTGTGGACTGCAATAATCGATCGAGTGCCTGGAGAAATCTCTGTATATATTCAGAACGATTGAAATGAAAAACCTCACCGACAGCATCAGTTGGCTCATGGCACCCTGCTTTGCCACACAGACTGGTATCATTATGACGTAGATAGGATTTGTTAGCGAGGAGGGCTAAACGTACACGGTGCCTAGAGTGGTTCCTCCTGACTATCTTCGACTACCTCTGTTCCGTCGGCGATGTTGTGTTTCGGAGGCGCGCCCGGACAAAGATCATCCAATTTTGGAGGCTTTGATTTATCATTTTGCCGCGCCTCCTCAATGAGCTTGTTGAAGTGGTCTTTATGCGCGACCTGAACGGCTTGGCAATGAGTTAGGGTCTACAACACATCGACGAAACTCACTTCATGGGCAGGTCCATCTTCAACTACATACCTAGGGCCTTTCTGATTCTCTTCCCATTTTTTCAGTTCGGCGCGCAACTCAGAAGAGGTCTTGCGACCCGTTGCTTTGTCGAGGTTTGCATTATACATCATGACCCATCTGAGCAGGGCATTAGATCAACACAGCAGTAACATTTGATGAAGAAAACTGACCTCCTGTGTCTAGTAATCCATGTGTAACGGTCACCCGTCACTGGTAGTTTTTGAGATAACAAAAGGTCTTTCAGTGCTTTATCCTTGAGAACATCATATGACACCCTTGGTAATCGTTCCTGTGCGTCGTCTGAGTCGCTTCACGATGGGGGGTCAGGACTGGTTTTGGTTCGGAAACTAAGGACGGGTAATCACCTGTTATCTTTGTTTTTCCCTTTCTTCGGGTTGTTGCCTAGAAGTTTTGACCACTCGTCTTTCGCCTTTAAATTCGAAGAATTCTTGGGTCTCGAAGCGGGCTTGCGACGCGACGTTGTGCTAACCGGAGGCGTACTCGTACTTCCTCTACATTCCGGTCCGTCTATGTGACGATCAACCAATCGATGCTCCATACGCATACCACATATCGGGCAATTTACCATCACATTGGCTGGGCAACGTCCAGTTAATGAACACGCCAAACTACAAACGCGGTCAACCTCACGTTGTTCCAGTTCTTCCTCTCTCGGGTCAGACGATGGCTCCATATTTTCTCTTCTCCGAGAAGCTTTTCTGGCGCTCTTCTCTTGAAGCGGAGAGGACTCCGCAATGTCACTCGACTCAGTTGGGTTCGAGGGTCCAGTTACGCAAATGATATCCGAGTCCTCAGAAGCTTCGCGACGTTTGCGCTTCCTCCCAATTTTTACAGGCGTCTGAAACCGACGAGGAGTCTGATCGTTACTCGAAACGAGTGCAGCACTTGTTCTCTGTCGATCATCGAGAGAAAGCAGTAGAACGTTCGCTCTAAGGGGCTTCAGTGAAAGGTCATTTAACGGAACTTGGCAATCTTGCGTACCGTGCCGCTTTCCACGAAGACACTGCCCCCTCGAGAGTTGGGTTTACTCTGAAATGCGCTTCGATAGTGGTCTTCCGGCAACTTGGACACTCTGATTCCCTTTGAATGTGTTCTCGTATACACTAGTAGAGGAGTTTTCCTCAACTTTAGTTCACCATGCTCGACTTGATTATCGTTTCGGCGTACCATAGAGCAGAAACAGTGTCCACACGCAAGGGATACGGGTGCATCGAATAATTCACCGCAGATGGTGCATCGTAGGCTGGCGTCCACTTGACGGAGGTCAGCGGTCGGGAAGTCAGTTGGATCTGGCACGTTTGCGTTGAGGAGTGCTTGGACACTGTTCGGAGGAGCCATGGCACTTGGTTGATAGATATTCAAGAAATAAAGTGACGCGAATATGAACAGTAATCAAACGCGGTCCGTCGCGTCCTGTGACATATGTGACATGACGCGCTTCCCGATGTCACGCGCCTTGAGGGTCGAATTGCGAAAACGAAAGGTATACAATGATGTACAGAATAATACAATGCAAATCCAGAGTACAAAAGGTGCACAAGCGCTCATCCATCATACATTTCCCTCAAAGTCGTACTGTTCGCTCATGTCCTCTGTCCCAACAACACCACGGAGCAAGGGATCTAGAGATGCCAGCTCATCCTTGATCCCGTTCCGTGCGACCGCGTCAAGCTCTTTCAGCAAGGTGGAAGTAATTTTCTGCAATGAATCACTATAGCTACCGGTTCGGTGACTACCACAGCACCCACCTTGAACTTTGTATCCACCTTGAGCAGGGTATCACCTAGCGCCGTATTCCAGCTTGGCGGCGGACTTCCCATGCCGCCTCCATAAGCGTGGTTAGGAGCTTGGGCATTCGCAATTCCCCATAAACTTCCTTCACTTTCGTCCATGGGCTTTGGCGTCGCATCTTGACCCGAAAATAGGTACGACACACCCGGATGTGGAGCGAGAAGGCCAAGGGGTCCCATCATATGCTGACCAGAATGCGAAAATGGAGAAGGGCCGAGAATTCGGGAAATCTTGTTGTACACTTCGGAAAGCACATCTAAAAGAGACAGCAGTGTTTGATGATAGTCAAGGGGAAAGGGCTGTTCGAGATCAATTGGACGGAGACATCAAACACGGGTAAAATAACGTACTATATGGGGTGAAACAAGGTAAGACGTTTCCGACCCGTCTGTGTATGATGCGGTATATTCGGCAAAGCCGCCTGCAGCCTGTCGTTTTGCTAATTTGGAGCGGAATAATCTCTACCATGGTAGGTTAGCCTCGAAGATGAGGCAATGCATTATATGTCCCTTACATATTTTGGCTTGTCGGGTTCCTCTTTGGCTTGATCGTACTCGTTCATGGTGTTGAGTAAACCGCGGAGGTAATCATTCGCTTGGGGTATATCTAGTAGATTGGAAAGAGACATTGCAAGGATGGCAAAACGATGAGATCTGATGACGGCATTCAGAACATCTAGTGAACAGGCAACGGTGGCACACACCGTTTCTTCATAGCGACGTTACTGAAAACCCTGTCGAGTTCGTTGCGAGACATCATGATGGTATGGAACCAGTGACTCCGGCTGTGCCCGGTGTTCCATGAACCCAAGTGAGGCGCTGAATGAAGCCCGACGGACGCACCCTTCGTGTACATTGCGCATGTAGGTCAAGGTGACAATCCGTTTCTGAATGAGGTCTCGAAGATATTCGACGGAAGTACCTTGTGCGACGGCCGGGGTACCGTTATTGACCAACGTGGCAGTTGACGACAACGAGTCAGAGTGGACAGACTGGCCATCCCACTCTCTGGGAGCAGTGGTCGCAGCCGGTGTCTGCGCTGCTGCAGCATAAACTGCTCCAGTCGCAGCGGACACGGACATGCTGCTTCCGGGACCTGCGACACCGGCTGCTGGTTTGAAGGACGAGAGCAGGTTCTGGGCAGAACTCTTCCTGCGCATTGCTGGACGCGATGGGTCAGACATTGGTGGACTTGAGGGTAAAGCGGTAGTCTGAAAAACAGCCACCATCATAGCAAGTGCGGTATAACTTGGAGGATTCAGCAATACCCGAAAAGGTACAAAGTCACTGCCACTGCTCCAACTTCCATCTCTTCCCTTGATTTCGTATCCTGACGATGGCAGACCCAGCAGTTGTCGCCAAGGCCTTCACCGAGTTCTACTACCAGATATTCGACAACAACCGGGATGCACTTGTCGAGCTCTACGTACGTCTGGAACCCTCGATCTGCCATGATCTAACCCCCTTCCAGCGCCACAATTCCATGTTCTCGTTCCAAGACGAAATCTGTTTTGGAGTAGATCAAATCAAGAATAAACTCTCCGTAGCTACTTGCGTTTCTGACCTTTTGTGCGCACTGACCATCCCCCAGAATCTGCCCTTTCAGAAGGTTCGCCGTCAGATAACAAGCTGTCTTGCCCAGCCGTCCATAAATCTGGAAGTCATCATCGTTAGCGTGGCTGGACACTTGGCGGTATGTGAATGCGCCGCATCATATCTGTTCCTCCACGTTTATATCAAATTAGATCGACGATGACACGAATCCTTTGGCCTTCAGTCAGGTATTCCAGCTGGTCCCTGAAAATAGTACCTACTATGTGTACGTGGCTTCTTCTATCGATGCATCCCCCACGAACGACGCGTTCTTCACAGGCACAACGACATTTTTTCACTCAACGTTGGTTGAGATCGTGGTCCTCGCCTTGATCACGTTAGAATAGAGAAGACAAAGACAACCATGACTGATGGAGAGAGAAATGCGCGTGTGTATCTTAGCCCCAATACATCATCGCCAGTGATTGACTTCAACGACCGAGAACATGATTGATCGAAGATAGCTATGTACTTTATTAATGATGTGACTACCGTCGCGTTCAAATTCACGTTGGAAATCTGGTTGTCGTCTTGTCGAGAATTCTGGTCAGTGATGGATAATCGGAACAGCTCCCGAGGCCTGAGGGGTTTACGGCAGCAAGCTTGAATACATGTCATACAGAGTCAAAAACGGAGACAACATTGTACATATGCAAGGGCATAGACACGGGGAATGGCGAAATCGAATTAAACCAAGCTCTGTAATATCATGATGTTAAATTCTGTACAAAAATGCAAAATGGTTCGCAAGGTGTCCATCAAAACGAAGCACAGTAAATCAATCACCAGGACCACGACGTCCTCACACGACCAGTCGAGATCCTGAAATGCCCCAAAGCAGACCAGTTTGAAGGATCGATCATATCCCTCACCTCCTGCGTCAGTTCGGACCAGCCGAGAATCAAACTCAGATTGAGTCTGTGGAGCCCTGCGTCGGCTAAGGTCTGAACTGAACGAAGGAAAACTTCGAGGTCAGCTTGATCCTGGCAATGCAAGGGGTATTGTATTTCAAGTGTTCGGAAGACGCCTCGGTATTTGTCTGCGAGGAGGGTGAAGAGCTGGGTATATGAGCTTATAGGTTCTCCATCACGCTCGCTTTGGAGAGCCATGACCATCTCCTGTAGTGCAGGGCTCGAGAGTACTTGAATAAAGTCAAAGGCGCGTGAAGGGGAGCCGTCGACTGTCAATTTCCTGAGTGAAGGGAATACGGGTAATACGGGCCGGATACGCTGATCGGGCCAGCGTACGAAACGGAGATCAAGCTCGCGTATGGTGGATGCGGACAGGAAATGGCTGTACTTGTGCAGGACGTTTGGGACGATGGGGCTGGGTTTGATCCGGACTTCTTGTAGATGTTGGAAAGGAAGTGGGGTCAGGGCGTGTATCGGCTCCCTTGGACTACCTTCAAAGTGAATTGTTTCGATAGAGGGAACATCCTGTAATAATCTGTCCATGATCGAACTCCAGATTGCACCTTCGTCTTCTCTACCGACGACATTCGCCCAGCTAAGCGTGAGACAGCGGAGGGAAGAGGGAAACATCCGAAGATGGGTGTTACGAATACTCTTGGCATGGAAAGCCAAGGTGACAAGATTCGGGAAGAGCTCAGCGCTTGGACGAATGTTGGTGAGTTGCTGGTAGATGGAGGAATATACACGATGAGGGCGCATGGTGACGGTCCTGGCATATAGCTGTCTGGCTCGTCTCGCATATTTGTCGAAAGTGGCCCATTTTTCCGGAGGGAGATTGGAGACGACGAGTGGATCATATTCAAATGCAGAGTCCTCCTTTGAATCAATCTGGCATTAAACCGATGGCCAACAGGATCGGTGGGCTGTACTTACATTGAGGACTAACTCGTTTGGCAATAGTGGGAGGAAGGGTTCCAACGAGTCATTGAGGGCCCACAGACGGTCGAGGGTTGGTTCAGCAAGATCTTTGCATGTGAAGGCGACGGAGCAGAGACTAGGCTTGTCATGGACGACGTGGTCGAGGATCATGTCCAAGACCTCGGAGATGCAAAATACGCGGTTTGAATGCATACTGGTCCTCGAGAGAAGGGTGATGAGAGCGTCGAAGTGGGCTCGGGAGCGCCTCGTTAAAAGGGTGAAATTTCATTGCGCTGAACCGAAAGTGATGCTAGGCTCATTTCCTTGACGTAAAGAGTAACGCGATGCACCAGCTTGGGGTGCTGCGGTCAGGAAGAATGGGGGGGGACGAGAAAATCAGCAGAAAGTCAGCAGACTCGATTAGCAGCATCACCGGGATATTAGATCTGGTATTACGGCCCTTGGGTATCGTAGTAACTTACTTCTGAGTTGACAGCTGGTGAGTTGACCCTGTCAATGACTTGGACATGTGGCTGTGTCTACGCAGCTTGACCGCAGGCCTCGAGTGTTCTTCTTGTCTTTTCTACCTCTCCATATCCCAACCTCGCACACAATGTCAACGGGTTTCGGTCAGGAAATCGTCGCTATCATCAACAAACTTCAAGATGTTTTCAGCACAGTCGGATCATCGGGATCGCAAATAGACCTTCCTCAAATCTGTGTACTTGGAAGTCAAAGCAGCGGGAAGAGTAGTGTGCTCGAGGTATGCTGCCTCCCCTCTCGAGGCGCACTCACCTCGTTGATTTTCATCATCTCAAGAACATCGTCGGGCGAGATTTCTTGCCTCGTGGTACTGGTATCGTAACACGGCGACCACTCGTCCTCCAACTCATCCACAGACCTGCCACCCCTGCTCAACCTAACGCCACTCCTGCTCAACCTAACGGTCTATCATGTGCGTTACAAACCTCATCCAAAACAGTTCTGGAACCTGATCCGTCACTTCCATAGCACAACAAGCGGGTTCTGACCAACAAGCCAACGAAGCAGAATGGGGAGAGTTCTTGCATCTTCCCGGCGAGAAATTCTACGACTTCAACAAAATGCGTGCAGAGATCGTCCGTGACACAGAGGCAAAGACAGGGCGTAATGCTGGCATTTCGCCACAGCCCATCAACTTGCGTATATTCTCGCCGAACGTCCTGACACTCACCCTCGTCGACTTGCCCGGTCTGACGAAGGTTCCTGTCGGAGACCAGCCCAAGGACATTGAAAAACAGATCAAGGATATGCTTTTGAAGTATATCTCTCGGCCTGCCTGTATCATCCTTGCTGTCACTGCGGCCAACACTGACTTGGCAAACTCTGACGGTCTAAAGTTGGCTCGTGAAGTTGATCCCGAGGGTTTACGGACGATAGGTGTTTTGACAAAGGTTGATCTGATGTACGCCGCTCTGTTCCTCATTCTACCTCGATCTTACCGTGACCTACAGGGACCAAGGGACAGACGTCGTCGATATTCTTGCCGGTCGTGTCATTCCACTCAGACTCGGCTATGTCCCAGTCGTGAACCGAGGGCAACGAGATATTGACACTTCCAAGTCCATCAATGCTGCTTTGGAAGCAGAGCGCAATTTCTTCGAGCTTCATCATTCATACAAGGGCAAATCTCAATATTGCGGAACTCCTTTCCTTGCCCGCAAGCTAAACATGGTTCGTCCCCACCCTATGTGTAGCGCGTTGCTCGATCAGCTAGTTGACATCTTGCTCAGATTCTCATGCAACATATTCGGAACACCCTCCCCGACATCAAAGCACGGATCACACAGCAACTTCAGAAGTATAATGCCGAGCTTGTAACCCTTGGTGGACCCATGGGTGGTAATTCAGGAGGGAATGTCGTTCTCTCTGTCATCACTGAATTCACAAACGAATTCCGCACTGTGATTGACGGTAACACTCATGACCTGTCTCTGAATGAACTTAGTGGAGGCGCGCGTATCAGTTTCGTGTTCCACGAGCTGTTCAGTAGCGGAGTAAAGAGCATCGATCCGTTTGACCAAGTGAAGGACGGTGATATCAGAACAATTTTGTACAACTCTTCCGTGAGTGGTTCTCTTCGATATGTGGTTGCGTGATGTTCACATTAGTATGTAGGGTTCCACACCTGCGCTGTTCGTTGGCGCTCAAGCCTTCGAAGTCATCGTTAAGCAGCAGATCAAGCGTCTCGACGAGCCTGGCTTGAAATGCTGTCAATTGGTGTATGACGAACTTATCCGAATTCTTGGGCAACTACTGCAGAAGATCGTACGTCCAGATTTTCGAATGGCAAATGGCTTACTATACAAGTATTTGTGTACAGCAAGCGTTCAGGCGCTTTCCTGCTCTTCGAGAGCGCTTCAACTCAGTTGTTGTGAACTTCTTCAAGAATTCCATGAATCCTACGACGAAACTTGTATCTGATATGGTCGCGTGCGTACAATCCCTTTTCTTTCGATGTTCAGCCGGGCTAACATTCAGGCTTCTAAGCATGCAAGCATGCTACGTCAACACAACACATCCCGACTTCCTTGGCGGCCACAAGGCGGGTCCATTTACCGTTGATTTGCGCCCGTCGCGGTGCTGACGCTCCACCCTTCTTGATCAGGCCATGGGCATAGTCCAGGAACGTCTTAGCGCCAACAAGCCGCCGCCGCCTGTGGCTGACCAGAAGAGCGGTAAACTTGCTCCTGGCCAGGCCAATGGCGGCCGTGACCTCGATGTCGACCCCAAGAAGGAGGAGCCAAGCTTCTTTGGTACCTTCTTCTCAGCCGCGAAGAAGGGACAGCCGAAGAAGGCAGGCCCAGTAATGGAATCGGTAAGTACATAGGGGATTACACAGGGATTTCTTTGGCTAACGTGCTATTCTCGTAGCCACCCGCGATCATCAGGCCCCAGTCAGCGCTTAGCGAACGAGAGACTATGGAGACTGAGGTCATCAGTAAGTCGCCCAAACTTTTCTACGCCTAAACGGGCTCACGCGACATCTCACAGAACTCCTCATTCACTCCTATTTCAACATCGTGAAGCGGGAGATGATTGATATGGTTCCGAAATCGATCATGCTCACGCTCGTGAACCACACCAAGGAAAATCTGCAGCGCGAGTTGTTGCAAGAGCTGTACAAGCCTGATGTATTGGACGAATTAATGAAAGAGAGCGAGTTTGTGGTTAATCGGAGGAAGGAGGTTGTTAGTATGGTGACCGCTTTGAACAAGGCGGAGGAGTAAGTCTTCCCATGTCTCTGCTTCGAGAATGGCGGGACTGATGAGATTTCATTTTTGCAGGATTGTCGCTGGTGTTTAGATGTGCCTGGGTGTGTTGTGGTTTACTTGACTGACTTAGTATTATAATACCCTCCTACCTACGTGTGTCCTACCTGGTGTGTGGCTAGAGTTTTTTGGCATCCATTCATTTATCTCTTCAGGCAACTGTGAACGGATGTATCAACCTAACCATGGGATGATACTACAAGATGCTGATTGGCCATCTTTTATAGGTCTCATTGATGCATCATACCCTTGAGGGCTTCGATGAAAAGCCAAAACACCCCCCAACTCGGAGCCGTGAGTTTTGACAGCTTCATTTTCTGAAAGGAGCACACAATACACTGCAAGACCGAGACCGATCAGCAAACCAACTTTTCAAGGTATTCGTCGCATGCTGACTGTGTCGAATAGATATACTCTAAATGAAACACCAGAGGACAGCTGGGAGTTGCAGATGTGACCGAGAGAAAAAGCTCCCAAAATATACACCGTAGGCGAGCTGACAGATAGAAATCATCGGGAACATTGCGTTGACTTTGAGTCCTAGACGTTCGTATTGAAGTTAACTTAGTAGAAAGACGTACCTGGATATCGTTCAACCCCTCTGACGATCTGATGGAGATTCTGTTACCGGACCGGTGGTAAGTAATCAACATGGAGTAGATCACGAGGTTCGAAGTAAATCTCATGATGTGCTCACGATGTAGGAGTCTGGTCTCACGATGGCTTTCGACAACATCCACCAAGCAGTCATAACTTGGTCACCAGACAAGTAATGCTGGCAAACCCGACAAGACTCGATCATGAGGCGTACCTTCTCGCTTATGGTCGACCTCATAAAGGGTTAGAATCCCAGGAGTAGTAGGTGGATCCGATTTGCAGGATGCGCCCACTTCTCCTGCTCACGCTATTGCCAGCTTTTATTCCTACTCAGAATGCAAATGCATCACCCCCTACTCTACCAATAGATGGATCCGAACTCGTATGGCCTCCCGAGCTGTACTCATCCCTCATCCCCTCAAAGATTCTCGCCACGGCCAACACTCAGCGCAACCCTCCCCAATACCCACAATATACCGACCGAGTACTAGGTGAATGGCAATGGTTCTCTCCGAACACATGGACCACGGGATTCTTTCCCACAACATTATACGAGCTACACGCACGCACGCAGCTGTGTCAAGGTCAGGGAAGCGGTAGTGATACGGACTGGCTAGCTCTTGCGAGGATGTGGAGTGCGGCAGAGGTACCGCTCGAGACGAACAACACTGTCGGGCATGACGCGGGGTTCCTGAGTTTCCCGTTCGAACAGGAGTTGTTGGTGTAAGTCTGTTTTCTTTGACGCTCTTTGTGGTTTGAGCTGAAGCAGTGGACTGCCAGGAATCCAGCGAACGAAACTGCGATTGGGGCAATAAACGCCTTTGCCGCCGACCTTGCCGCCCGCTTCAATCCAACCGTTGGTTGTACTCGATCATGGGACACATCCGACCCCACACTGTTTGAGGTGATCATCGACAATATGATGAATCTAGATGTGTTGTTCTCGTCATATGCCCTCACGGGCAACATCACGCTCATTGAGATCGCCAAATCCCACGCGAACAAGACAATGATTAACCACATAAGGCCGGATGGTTCCTCATTCCACGTTGTGGAATACAATGCGACCACCGGCGAGGTGATCGCGAGAGTCACCGCACAAGGGTATAGTGATAATAGTACCTGGAGCCGTGGTCATGCATGGGGAATCTATGGGTTTGCAAATAGTGAGCTTATAATTTTCTGGTATGTGAAGCCGTGGATTGATTGAGCATAGTGTTCTCGCACACGAACGACACGCACTACCTGGAGACCTCGCGCAGGATGGCCAACTACTTCTTGGACAACCTTCCCGCTGACGGCATAGTACCCTGGTACGTGCGTTGGGCTTGAGTTTTTCATCAACTGGTGAATTCACGAAGAGAACCAAAGGGACTTTAATGCACCCCTTGTGCCCCCTCGTCCTACAGACACATCGGCTTCGACGATTGCCTCGACAGGACTTCTCCTCCTCGCTCGCCAAGAGATGTCACTGTCCCCTCCCAATCTGATCAACGCAGCACGTTGGGTCACTAGTGCATGGCGGGTGAGTTCCGCTTCTTATACTGGCGTGTGAAAGATGCGAAGACACTGTTCGGTTCAGCTCCTTTCAGCCACCACGAACGTGGGCTGGAAGCCCTCATGGCAGTCGTTACTCTCGAATGGCACAGTCAATAACCACTACCCGTCGGCAAATAACGACACGGGCATCATATACGGTGCGTTCTACCTTCATCGTGCATTTGCTCGTCACTCATATGCTTGATTTGTCTGGATACCACCAGGAGATTACTACTACATCAAGGCTGGGAACGACCTTGTTCGGATGGGACTTGGAAGATGTTAGTCGAGTTAGTCGAGTAGCTTGCCACCGTTCAATTTATTTAAGCCCCGCGGAGAATGTGACCTCAAGGCTTGGAGTCTGATGGAGGCGTCGGTAGTCTTGGACCAGACAGTTCAAGGAACCGGTCATGAACCGGGGAAGCGATGAGCCGACAGTCTTGTTACCCTTTGTGATTTGGTGGCGCCGCATTAGCCGCCCTTGAAGGAGGGCAGTTCCCGATTTGGTGATGGACCGGCATGTCGTCAGGGTCAGAACTGCGGGGTTAGGTTTAGAGCTACATAAGCGAATACGCCCAACGCCCCTCTTCTTTCTTCCCCTCATCATCCCCAGCATCGTCGTCGCGAACAATCGTTCACTAACACTCACCGCCATGGCTGAACCCACCTGGAAGGATGACCTTCTGCTCAAGGTTCGTGCTCATTAATCACGACTGAACTGTCGCTAGACAATGCTCTAGATCGTAAACATCGTCGTTTATTTCGTCTTCTTGGGCTCAAACATCTACACCATCGCTGCCCCTCATGACATCTACTACACTGGCAAGGAAACGTACATGACACCTGCTCCCTGGGCCTTCTTGATTTGGTGCGTTCGATCACCCCTTTCTCAAGTACCACTCCTCACGCGTTGAACAGGACTCTCATTCACCTCCTCCTCCTCGGAACTATGGTCTACCAGTTCACGGAAGCTGGAAAGAAAGTCATCATTGATGACATCTCATGGCGCTTTGGCATGCTCGGTGTCCTGAACGCGATTTACGTCAACCTCTGGGCTTCGCAGCATTACATCGTAGCCTTCATCTTTGCGCTCTTCGTCAGCGGCTCTGTCACGGTGAGTCTTGCTTGCTTCCTTTGCGTCTGGTGTTCTTCATTTTTGGCGAACCGCCGGATATTGGATGCTTGTGTTCTATTACGTCATGGCTTCTTTGTGGCAAGTCCGGCTACTGACCTAGTTGTGAAATGGTGAACAGCACATCTACTACATCGTCAAGAAGCACCATGCGCCGGCTAACGCGGGTGATGAAGTCTTCGTGCACCTTCCTTTCTCGCTCTGGCACGGATGGACTACCGTCTTGGTTGTTCTGACTGCCTTCGAGGCCTTTGGTGTCAACGCCATTTCGGAGCCCGCTGGTGTATGGACCAAAGTTTTCGTCTTCCTTGCTCTGTAAGTGGGTTGAATCGAATTACCAACCGCAGTTCACTCATGTATTCTTCTCCCACAGCTTCTTCCTTGAGGGCACAGCCGGTGCATACGCCTTCACGTCCCCTGAAGGTGACCTACCCGCATCGATTGCTATTATGTGGTCTCTTTTCGCCATCTTCGCTCAACAGACCGACCCCTTCGTGCACTGGACTTCCCTTGTCTTTGCCATTCTGAGCGCATTCTGCGTTGTCAAGGGTGGTTACGGCTTGTATAGGAAGTACAAGGGCGGTGCTGTTATGCTCACAGACGAAGAGCGCGATCCGTTGCTTGCCGCGCGATGAGCATGCGGTTCGCAACCATTGATTGACGTCGGAGTGAGGGCTTGCGCGAGCGAATAGTTACCGCTCTCCATATTTCTCTTTCAGAAATTCTGTGTTGAATTCACGTATACTGGATCTCTGTTTATATTGTATCTTGTGTTTTCGTGGCGTGCTGTGTAGTTATGTTCCGTCTGTGTTCTTGCTAAATTCACAATTTTATATCACTTGCTGCCAACTTGCTGTGGTGAAACAGCGCCTCCGATAAGCGCTGGGATAAGGTCTGATAGAACGGTATGATTATCAAGGGTCGTGGCATGGCGTGAGAATAAAATATGTATATTTGGTATCTTTCTAGAACGTTCGATTTCCACAGCTACCAAGCGCTAGTACCTCGACAATGCATTCCCGACCCTCCAGAGTAAGTGAAAACTCACTGGGACGAGTGTATACAAAAGACTGCACCGAAAAGGAGACAAAGACAAAGTTGAAATGGACGGATCATGTGGATGGGTCAGTTGTGGTGGAAGCAAACAAGAGAGCAACACGGGGTTTCAATTGTTATCATAAGCGGAGTTTGAACTTTCCCAATATATAAGGAGCATGGACTGCGTTACCTTGCTCTCACTTTTCACCCACGGCGGTTTTCCCACGCTCTCTCTGACTCCGATCCCCACATCAAAATTTTTGATAATGTCGTTCGCACTCCCCGCGCGTCAGGTTACCTTCGGGCGGTCGGCTGCTTCATACCAGCCTCAGCAGGCACAGTCTGCTCAGCCTCCCAACTGGCTCGCACTCCCCGGTTCCATTCCGCAAGTGCCAGCTCCTGCACCCGCCCTTGTACCCGCACCTGCCGCGGCACATGCGCAGCCCAACGCCACAACGACAACGAGCAACGGCACTCCCACACCCACTATTGCAGGCCCGTCTACCCCGCCTCCAGCCGCCATCCCTGCCACACCAGTGCCGTTGACCCTCGAGCAGCAACACATCACCGCTGTCGAGGGTATCGTCCCCACTCTCCAAAACATTGTCGCCACCGTCAATCTCGATTGTCGTCTCGACCTCAAAACGATCGCTTTGCACGCACGAAATGCAGAGTACAATCCAAAGGTTGGTATTACACGTTAAATTACATATTTGTGCACGCCAATGCGCTCCTGCACATTAGCGTTTCGCGGCCGTCATCATGCGTATTCGTGAACCCAAGACCACCGCCCTCATCTTCGCGTCGGGCAAGATGGTCGTCACGGGTGCGAAGAGCGAAGATGACTCGAGGCTTGCGTCGCGCAAATATGCACGTATCGTGCAGAAGCTCGGCTTCGATGCCAAGTTTGCAGAGTTCAAGATTCAGAACATCGTCGGTAGTTGTGACGTCAAGTTCCCTATAAGATTAGAAGGTCTTGCGTACAGTCACGGGCAGTTCAGCAGTTATGAGCCCGAAGTACGTACCCTTGCTTCGTCGTTGCAGACATTATCTGATTATTGGGGGTAGCTTTTCCCTGGCCTCATCTACCGCATGCTCAAACCGAAAGTCGTGTTGCTGATATTCGTTTCGGGAAAGATAGTGTTGACTGGTGCAAAGGTCAGGCTTTCGTTTTGCGTTAGTGGAACCTTCCACCAACGCCGCTATTTCTTCTCGCCAGGTTCGAGAAGAGATTTACACCGCCTTCAACACTATCTACACGGTGTTGTGCGAGTTCAGGAAACCGTAACTCCGTCAATGTTGCCGTGTTGCGCCGGCAATCCACTTCAAAACGATGGGCGGCATAGATGGACGTCACCCAACGTAGCCATTCACTACCCTTTGAACAATCACTTTTCTGCACAAACATTATACATTAACAATAATCGTACCTGTACTTGCTATGTCGTAGTTGGAGATGCAATCCAATGCTGTAGTCTATCCGAGATAACCGCGTGGCTTGATCTGTACGTGAGATTATCTCACTGACCCAAGTCATTTTGAGTCGTGTCCGCCCACTTTTGCGAACAAGCGGAAACAAGTCTATCGCGCGAAACCTGAAGCTTTCAAGGATGACCGACACTGCCTCGAGGGATGTCTCGGTCGATTCAGTCACGACGGCTCTGAATGGGGCCGCGATCTCTGCGTAGGTTGCTTTCTCATAACACCATCACTCACTTATCCCCCGTTCTGCAGACCACAACCCGATGATGGTGCTGCAGCATCCTCCAAGACCACGGTTCCAGCAGATCCATCCGTGGCGCATGAGCAAGTAGTCACTCCGTGGGACGTCCAGGGCTCTGTCTCTGCAGACGGAAACCAGCTCGCGATCGACTACGACAAGTTGATTGATCAGTTTGGGACACGCCGGATCGATGCTGCCTTGTTGGAGCGATTCGAGAAACTCACGGGTCACAAACCCCATCCACTTCTGCGGAGAGGGATGTTCTTTTCCCATCGGTAAGCACAGACAATTCTTCGGAAGCTTGATTCCGCTTCGAGGGGGAGAGAGATATTGACACGTCTGTGTACCTCCGTAGCGAGTTTGATCGAATCTTGGATCGGTATGAGCAGGGGAAGCCTTTCTTTTTGTATACAGGTCGGGGCCCAAGCAGTGATAGTATGCACATCGGACATATGATTCCGTTTGTTTTTACAAAGTGAGTGTCTTTGGAGACTCTTAGATTCCCTCATCTCATTCCGGGATAGGTGGTTGCAGGATGTCTTTGACGTCCCGCTGGTCATCCAACTAACTGGTCAGTCCCTCTACTCCCTCGTTCATCTCGCCATGCGACCATTTCTCCGGGTCAGATGACGAAAAATTCCTGTTCAAGCACGAGCTGAAGGTGGAGGATGTCCGACGCTTCACCCGGAGTAACGCAAAAGACATTATCGCTGTTGGCTTCGATATCAAGAAAACATTCATCTTCAGCAACCTCGATTTTGTCGGTGGGGTATTTTACCACAACGTCGTCAAGATCTCTCGTCAGATATCCTACAACCAATCAAAGGCTACCTTTGGCTTCACCGACTCGTAAGTTCTGTTCTCTCCGAGTATCTCTGTGACGCTGAGGGCACGCGTCCATCAGAGACAACATCGGAAAGATACATTTCTGTTCCATCCAAGCAGCCCCATCGTTCTCTAACTCCTTCCCCCAAATCTTTGGCGAGGTGTCCAACATCCCTTGTCTCATTCCCTGTGCCATAGATCAAGATCCATATTTCCGACTGACACGCGACGTCGCTCAAAAGCTCAAGTATCCCAAACCAGCCCTCATTCACTCCCGTTTCTTCCCCGCTCTTCAAGGTCCTCAGACCAAAATGAGCGCTTCAGATCCCAACTCGAGTATATTCATGAGTGATACCCCGAACCAGATCAAGAACAAAATCAACCGACACGGATTCTCTGGTGGTCGGGAGACGGAAGAGGAGCATCGTAAGTATGGAGGCAATACGGAAGTGGATGTTGCATACCAATATTTGAGCTTCTTCTTGGACGATGAGGAGGAGTTGAAGACGATCGGCGAGGTGAGCGTGTGGCGTCGCTGCTGGGTTCTGTTCCCATCAGCGAAGTTATTTTGTGAACTGATGGGATGAGCGCCGTGCTTTAGGATTATCGTGCGGGGCGTTTGCTTACGGGGCAACTGAAAGCAAGGTGCATTCAGATGCTCCAGACATTCGTCAAGGACTTTCAAGAGGTATGTGTAGGTTGCACTGGTCGAGTTATAAAGCCTAACGACCTTCGTAGAGAAAGGCCAAAGTCACGGAAGTGGATGTAGACGCCTTCATGGACGCCACCCGCAAGATCGATCCCTCGTTCGGCAAACCACCAGCCCAAACTGCCCAGGCATGAGATCTGACGGAACCACATGTCGGGTGATCATGTCAGCTGCCTGCATGCACGATAGAAGAGCTGACGCATAAATTTGTACTGTACCTGTGTGCATGCAGTAACATATGAGAGAGGAATGTGGGCATGATACAATACGTTTGGAATATCGTTACAAGTAAGTAAAAATATCGTTGGACTCGCAAGAGCCCCTGGTGTACATTAAGGAATGCTGTGGTCAACACGGCGCCTTTCAACATCTGCACGCGATGATCATATCCTCGCTGATCGCGAACGCGCATGCCATACTCGCTTGAACCACCCGTTAGCGAGTTTGAAGCCAGGCAATCCACCCAGCACCGTCGACTCGATGAGCTCCGCCTTTCCATTGCCGTTCGGCAGGGCCACGCCTTCAACATGCCCATCAGCAAGACCGTTTACATGGGTCATGTCGCTGCTATCCACGTCCTCGTTCCAGTGGAACGGAAGGGTGGGTACCTTGTCGTGTTCCCATGCGTCGATCGCGTCGATGGCTGCCGTGCCCCAATCATAGGTGTCATGGTCCTTGGTGTCTGCAGGACCGTCAACGAACACGACGAGTTTTTCGTTCTCGGGCCGGATGAAGCCCTCACGAATGCCGTTCCGGATAAGTTCGCGGAGCGGGTTGTAATACGATCGAACATTGATCAGTACGACGGCTGTGTGTCACCCGTATCGATGGTCAATTGTGGACGAAATGAAAAAGGTACGCGTCGGAGGTGAGAGGTGGTCGACGAAGAAGATTGGGGTACAACTTACGTTTGTTATGAATATTAAGTTGGTTCCAGGTGACAACCTCCATTATCTGGAGAATGGAAAATATTAGAATGGTTGACACAGCAAAGTAGGCTCCGTCGCGTACCTCTTCAAATGTGCCAAAGCCACCAGGCAGGCCAATGAAAGCACCTGAACGTTTCGCCATCTCGATCTTGCGCTCATGCATCGAGTTGACGACAATCTAGACGCGGAACACAGCCAAGGGTAGTGATCTCGTCAGCGAGAGGCACAAGAAAGCATGGTCCGCACGTGTAGACCAGTACAAGATACTCACCGTTTCCGTCTATGGATGTATTCCGCAGCGCCACGAGGAAGAAGAAGCACCGGGTCAGCATTCCGATGGGTTCATAACGACATTCGCCAGGGTACATACCTCGCCCCTCCGTTTCTCATCCAATAGTTCGGCAATCGAGTTTGATCTCGCCTGACCATTGCCTTTATCTTTCTCGCCGCCAGCGGCGAGGATTGCGTATGGAATAATTCCAGTGACCTTTCCGCCCTCAGAGTTGGCGACTGCACCGGATACGACGCCCATGATACCACTATTGCCACCTCCATATACGAGGGGCCTGTTTGCTGCTACGAGAGCATGTCCTACGGCTGTGTATGGAAAGGTGGGGTTAGACATTCTTCCATTACGTGAATGAAGAGTGATGAGGTAATGATGATGAAAAGGGGGTATCACTTCAAGCGAAGAACGAAAAGGCTTACACAGTGCGGCCTGCTGAAAGGCTTTCTGGTGGCCTAGGGAGGCGGCGCAGTATACTGCCACGGCGCGTGACTTGGAGGGTGCGACCATGGCCAATTCGAGCTTTTCTTCGAGGACAGGAGATTTTCCAGGTAAGGCAACAGCAACGGCAGGAGTAGGATCAGAGGCGGTAGGGGAGGTCGATGTGGATTGGAGGGTGGAAAGGGGGAGTAATTGGGCCATTCCTCACGGCTTGCTGTTCGTATTTACAGCTTTCCAAAGCGATGCAGAAAAGAGGGCCACCTGTTGACCACCTGGTCAGTTCTATAAATTCGGCAAACGGACGTGTAAATCGGCCACCATGAGTATGTTTAATGAAGACGTGGTAGCGCATGGCACCTCTCATTTATTTAAATTAGTTGACATCCGACGTGGGAACTGAAATTGAAAGACCATTTTCGTCACATCTGAATCGACACTGAACAGACAACTGAGACTGGTTCTGATTCCCTATCACTCGTGTTTGCGCGTGGGGGTGGGTAGTCAGATTGAGGGAGGACACTTACTTCTCCAAGGACGACGACAAGACCCAAGCGTGCTCAAGTTAGAAATATTGAAATACAACCTCGTCCGCGAGTCGTATTTCTTGATATGTCCGAGTCGTCCCACAGGTCAACGTTAATCAACTTTGGTTAAATGCACATAAAGCGCTGTCCGAATAAACGTGTGGAAACCCAACTTGAGTCGAGATGCACAGGCCAAGGACGCAGCGCGTTCACATGACCTTCCTCCTCAGCGATATTTTGTCGATGGGCCCGAGTGTATGTACAGCCCGTTTTGCCCTACGATCTACCATTTCTAGGCATGTTCTTATGAGGCCACACCCTGCAAATCGTCCGAAATGAAAAACCGATACGACAGCAGCCGCCTCAGATAGCCTCATATGAGTGTGAATGTCTGTGACCATCTGGCACAGCAACAGGGTGACAGGCATCGTGTACTATGTACCTGCCGTTCAACGAGTCAAGGGAGCAACCGCACGAGACCACAGGTCGACCCGTGGCTATCCATAGTGGCTCTCCCTGGCGGTATCCAGTGGTATCCTAGATCCGCGATCAGCTGCCGAATGATCGAGCAAAACGACCGAAACCCACGAACGAGTCGGAGGTGCGTCACCACCCCTCTTCCCCAGCCCTTCTCCCTCTGAAATTGCATTCCACGAATAGAGGAACTACACCTGCGTCAATCGGATCGTCATAGTAGTCCAGCATGGCCCAACCTCTTATCCGCGGGCCCGCGTCATCACACGGGGCCGGTGAGGAGTCGCGTGCTGCGCCTGTTTGGGAGTGTTTCAGCGGCTCAGGATCGGGTAAGCGTGAGTTCGAGGGGCGTCGACCATTATCGTTCAGGCCCAGCTGATCCAGCAGCCACTTCCCGACTCGGTCGTTCACGCCTTCGAACCCCAGACCCCACTTTGGCCACCCAAATCCGCGGGCAATTAAAGGAGGTAATGCGAAGGGTACCGAGGATGCTGACATGAAGGAGATTGAAAGGGCTGGAACCGGTGAGTGGAAATGTGCGAGGATCTCCGTAGACAGCGAGGTCTTTTCGGGTATGGATAAAAAGGAGGATATGGCATACCTGTTTCGCCAAATGGTGAGTGACACACATCACGTAGATACGTAGGGCAGTAATAACGAGAACTTGGGTTCAGGAGATGGAACAAGGGGACAACCATACCAGTCATGAGTTTGGACGAGGGTCCGATCACATTCCCAATGAAAGCCATTCTTTTCGTTATCGGGCCAGATAGGTGGGTGAATCCCAATCTGATCCTTCTCCCAACCAGTTTCGTCACCACCGGGTCCAAATCTACTGAACATGACAGCTTTTCCTCGGACTTCTCCCAGGGTAGGTATTCGGTTTTCAAGAAACCACATTTCTAGTCCTCCGGGCGAAGAAACGATTTCTTCGCGAACAAGTTTTGGAAACAGCGTGGTATCGGAGTCTTCTTGCTTGACAGAGACTACAACAGTCTCACTTGCGGTGGCAGACGAAGTAAGGAAGCTATGTAGAGTCTCGAGCATTGTTGCAAACGGAGTAAACTCAGGGAATATTCCGTGATACGCAAGGAGTCGACCATTCTTGATGCTGAGCCGGAGGTCAATGACGCGGATCCCGGAATGTAATTGGGTATCCAAAGGTTTAGATTGACATTGTGAAATGGGCCATCCATAGAAAGCCATCGTTTCGTGGGTGCCTGCGCTCCGGAAAAAAAAGGTCGAATAAATGTGCGTTGATCAGGAGACTGGAGGGATTTACCGGGAAGCATCAAAGATGAAATGGGTACCGAATCTGGGATGCTTGCGAGGAAACTCGAGGTATCTCTGTACGGGAAGACGACCAAGACATGGTGTTTGATGGATATCTGGTCGAACATGGAAGTTAGCATAACCCTAGTCGGTCCGATGTACTGTACAATGCACACCTTATTCCGATATATGACCCAAGGGGAGTCTCCTCGTACTTTGACCCGCTTCCACCCCTCCCCGAATGACATAGAGAGCTTAATTGCGACAGAGCTTGTACTCTGAGCGACATCGGGAAATTCTCCGGTGGTATCATCTTTGGAACGTCTTGAGAAGAAGAGGGAGGCGCATCTGGGACTGAACTCCACGCTTTTGGAGAATGAGGGGACTAAGAGAACGTGTTGATCATTTGCATTCTTTCCAAATGCGCAAAGGATGTCATCTCTGGTCTGATTCGAGATTGTGAAGATCATTATCAATGCAGGTAGACGACCAGGTGGGAGATGGCACCAGTTGTGGGGTTTCCAACCAATCGAGCGCTCAAGTGAGCTTGCGCACTTTTCAATTCTCAACGATGTGAACAATGCTCCGCACTGTTACCAAGCAAAGTTATACCAAGTCCGGGAAGTTCTGTGATCGTACTGGGTAGATAAATAAGCCGCACCTCAATGCAGATCACAAAAATTGAAGCACATACCCTTCCTACCAGTAAGTAGTAGTATACCACGGTACAATTGGCTGTGCAGATGCGAAGCGCGTGCGTGACAATTATCATTTGGTCACCACCACGTGATATGACATTTCCGTATTTGCCTGTTCCCCCTAGTGGCGTTCAAGCTTCAAGTTGGTAGCAATATATAGTTGCTGGCCACAACTTAACACCATGTCCCAACCGTCTTCTCAAAGTCAACCTCAAAGTCAACCGCAGGAAGCTAAGCCGGTAAAGTTATATGGAGCAGCGGGAACCACTCTGATCGATCTTCATTCGTGTAGGTCCTTACCGCGTCCGTTCGAGATGTAAGATACTTTGCGGCGCTCTTAAAGGGAATCAACTTTACCAACGCGAGTGTTTCTATCAGATGAATCAGAGTCTCACATTCTGATAAGAAATCCCCCAAATCTCCGTCCCATTGTATCAGCGTGCCTCTGTTACCCTCACAGCCGACGCGGGAATGGGCATGATCGTTACCGTGGAAGAAGCACATTGTTTACTTGGTACGTCTTCCTGGCGGCCAGCATGCCTGCTGCTGCAGGGCTCCCTTCTTCATGCTTCGTTTATTTGTCCTCTGAATGGACGCAACATTTGCTGGTTCAAAACAGCAACGTCGTATATCTATCAAGATCACTTTGACGAATGGAGTTATACGCCTGACCACTCTGGTCCCGCACACTCGCAGCCTTCACAGACGCAAGAGCACGATGCAAGTTCGGCCCTGACGACGTTCGAAATCCCCCTCTCCGCGCTCATCGAGTGTCTCGGCATCTTTGGGACCGCAAACATGTCCACCTCTTCGAATACCACCAAGGGGAAGAGATGGCGCAGAGAGGACGATGCATCCGACGATGAACGCGGAGACGGCAGGGGAAGGGACAGGAATTCTAATAACCGAGATCAAGCCAACGGCACGCATAGACTGGAGCATTTCTTCGGTGGTGGAAACGAGAAGAGGACCAGCATGCGGCTTTCATACGCTGGGCCTGGCTATCCACTGACGTTATTACTGTAAGTTCCTTGCATGGTCTTTCCCTCTCTCCCTTCCCCGTCTCCTCGTTCGTCTTCGGTCCTTCCTTTTGCCCTCGCCCTTCCGTGGGTTGTTCGCTGCTCGATCGAATGGGGTAATGAGGAATGCGCATCTTCTACGTTTATTTTTGATAGCGCCGAGGACTCTTCAGGACCGACGACGACATGCGAGATTACGACGTTCGACCCAGAACCCAATATAGAGCTTCCGTTTGACGGCGATCAAACGTCAGTGTTCAATAACGCTCGCTCGTGCACCCTGCGTGACTGACCACTTGCAATTCTGTTTTTCCTGTCGCATGCCTCCTCCCTGCACTTTCTCCCGGTTTCATTCCTGGGATAGTGTTTTGAAAATCATATTCAAGGTGAGCTTGACGTGTCCTTATCTTGGTTGCCGCGCCCCCATCGCGTTTGCGAGGGCGTTAGAGAGTTCATATTTAAGATTGTCGCTTGTTTCTCTTGCCTCGTGTTTAGTCCTCGTCATGGCTCCGAGACGCACTCTCCGAGCTCGACCCTTCTTGTGAGAAAATCACCTTCATCAGTAACCCAGCCGCGGACGTTGGGCGGAACGCCGATCCAAGGCGGGGGAGCGCGGGAACAGTTGGGAGCGTCTCGAAGCCCCTTTTCCGTATCAAAGCTTCGGGGGATTTCGGTAGTACCGAGGTATGTCCCGTTCATCATCTCTTAACAATCCTCGGAGGTCCTGTCCCTTTTTTGCGTGGTCACGGAATGCCATACTTCGCAGATGGACTATCCGAACGATAAGGAGGTATTAGAGACCTTTGAATGTACAGAGCCTGTATCGGTCAGGTTAACAGCCCTGTTTTACCCCCACAACTCGCGTCGTCTGATGATTGCGACGTGGTTTACACAGTTTCCGTTTCGCACATATTTCGCGCACCATCCGTGCGCTTCAAAGCTCGGCGAAGACGTCCTTGCGAGTCGAAGCAGGAGGTTTGCTCAGTATGCAGTTTTTGGTCCCCGTCCCGAGAGCTAGGGGAGCTGGGTCGTCGGATTCATTCATAGAGTTTAGGGTAAGTTGGGCCACCATTGGCATGGGTGTCCTCTCATCGCCTTCGTAGTGTATGGCATTGGACGACGAGGTTGCTTCATAGTCATCAGGCGTTCAACAAAGTTTGCGTTCGTGTGAAAGGTGAGCGCTTGAGCTCACGCCAGTGGAAACTCTAATAAGGTATATATCATGTAATCGGGGAACAGCAGCGTGATCAGAACAGGCCATCCAAATACGCTGTAGTACTGTCCTTCGTGGTGGACCGTGCAGGTGGGGGTGGGGGTGCTGCGCCTGGTGTAGCTGCTTTGGGTGCAGGTGGAAGGTAGTCGGCGATAATCGAGTCGAACGACACTTGCGTTAATGGCACTGCAGGCCGTGAGCATTTGTGAAGCACGTCAGGGGAATGGCTTACTATATGGTGCTGGTTTCATCTTGGCTGCAAGTCCCGCCACGATCAATTGGCGGATTGTAGCACCGTCCAAGGGCTAGAAAGAACGTGAGGGAGCGGGCACAAAGTTTGTGGACAAGACATACTTTGGGAGGTTGTTCTGTCTTTACGGGTTCTGCAGTTTCCTTCATCGGGGGCTTGTAGGTACCCAGAGGGTTCGAAGCTTTCCCGAGATATGCGAGAACGTCACCCTTCGTCAGCATGCCTCGGACACCGGTTCCTTTGATGACCTCCGCGTTCGTGACGCCACCTTCCATGAGCAGACGGATGACGGATGGCAACAAATGTTTGGAGTGTGTGGGGTAATGGGAATGTGTCGGGGGCTGTTGAGGTTCCGGTGTTGCAGCCGGAGGTGGAGCAGCAGCGGAGGTCTCGGGTGTTGGAGCAGGGGTTGATTTGGTTTCCTGCTTGGGTGCTTCGAGGTTGGAGATGTCGTCGCCCTCTTCCGCGAGGAGTGCGATGATTCTTCCGACTGGGACATTTTTCGTACCGTCTGGAGCCTGAGTAGGTGTAAGAGAGAGGCCGGACATAGAATACCAAATAGACACACCAGGATTTTTCCTAGAACACCGTCTTCCTGCGCCTCTACGTCTATCGTTGCCTTGTCCGTTTCCTGGTACGTGTGAGTGAGTCGAGCGAGGTGTCTCACAGAAGCGAGCACGCACGATTTCGAGCAAGACTTGACCTACGGAGAATGATTCGCCGTCCTTTTTCTTCCACGAAGCAATGCCGCCCTCCGTCATGGTGGGTGACATGGCGGGCATTTCGAGGTTAGTGATGGCGCGACGGGCAGATGTCTGGTGCAGACCTGTGGTCGTTGTTGGCGAGTGAGTGCGATGTTCCCAATGTAAATAAAATACATACATCTGCGAGGAATGGTACGCGCGACGTGTACGACGGTGCGGAATGACATTGCGCGGTGAGCGGCAAGCTCTGTAGAGCAACTACGAGGTTATTTGCGACCCCCCAGTCGACCCCCCAATCCTTGCTCGCTACTCCCGACCCCCATTCCATTCACGAGAACGTCGCCGACGACGTCCACGACGAGCTACTCAAAGCCAATATCAGTCTGATTCCATTCTGTCGTTACGCCCCCCAAGAAGGACCGCGTAAACGACACTCCAATCCTCTCAACTTCGCAGTAGCATGTCATCGGACTCGATAGAGTCTTTGGTAGCAGAACGCGTGGCCCAACTCGAGTACGTCGCACTCTCACTCTATCTGTCTCCACTATCTTTGAATGGCACACCGCTGACCGCCCCTTGCAGCACAATCACACATCGGAGAAATGCACTTCTTTGCGAAATGTACCATATGATGCAACAGAGACATAATGCAAGTGCTCTTCTCGAGCCAGACGACGTCGAGAGCAAGAATGAGGACGAAGAGGGGTTGAGGCAGTTTATGGATAGGTTCGACCTTGCCAAGAAGTGAGTACCTGGGCAGCATTCCATGATGGCTCTCGACCGCCGGGTTTCGTTGTGGCGTGATCGACTAGGCTAGATCTTACTTATGGTTTGATAGTCCGGAATCAGGGATGGTGTCAAATCTACCGGACAGCGAGCTATTCGTGTCATCGCCCCCCGTTCCTTCCGAGGAGGTCGCAGCAGAAGTCGAGGAAGTGGAGGAACCCGCTGAACCCGATGTCGACTCTCCAATGTCTGAACCACCGGCATCCCCTGCACATATCAGGTCGCCAGTACCGCTAGTGCAAAAAGAAGAGGATGAGGAGGCTGAGATCAATGGTGTAGCAGAGACCGTTGAAGCTGAAGTCCCCGAGTCCGAGTCCCCCATGCCGCCCCCGTCCACCCCATCCCTCAGGCGACCCAGAGAGGAAGAGGAGGAAGAGGAGGAGGAAGAGGAAGAGGAAGAAGAGGAGTCACCGCATGACCACCTTCAAGCTCCTGCAGCATCATCATCACGCTCGCCATCTCGTCCAGTTTCTGCCTCTGCACGTCGTAGTTCCTCAGTTTCACAACGTAGGTCCCGCTCACGGTCCCAACCACTATTCTCTCGATCCCCCAAGCGTATGAGCATCGAACCTGTTCCCGTGACGGTTCAACACATTGCGGAGATAGTCGAGGCGGACGGTGCAGAACCTATGGAGGATATTCTCGAGGAATCTCCCCAACCATCCTCTTTGCCTCCACTTCCACAGGATATAGCTGGTCCTGCTCAAAACGGAGATGCTACAGTTGATGCCGCTGCGCCTCATCCCATACCCCCTCCAGAAGAACCCCCACGTCCGATGGTAATCCATACTGCCGTCGATGTTCAAACCATCCAACCATCACTCCTCATACCCACGCCTACTTCTCCCGCCCCCGCTCTCCCTGACTTCAGCTTCAACGATGCCGAAGGCGAAGCCGTGGAAGAACCTCCTCAGACGCCAGCTCCTGCAGAGAACAAACGCCACCACTTCAATCCCGACTACAACCTTCCGCCCCTCAGAGTACTTCCGACTGAATATCTGCGCAAAGGTAAATCTTCGAGACAAAAGAAGAAAGAAAAGGACAAGGCAGATGGCAAAGGAGGTAAGGGGGAGTGGGCGGCACTTGGATTCGCCAAGTGGGGTGCGGTTGTCCGTGCAAACCCGATCCACAAAAAGGTGTCAAGGGCCACGAAGTGCTTGAGCACTAAAGACTGGAGTGTAAGCGTGTTCATTTTATTCTCACTGCGTCTCGAATATGCGTGACTTTGATAGGTCGCGATTACGGAGCTTAGGCTCATGCGTACGCTGGAGCGAGTGGAAGCTCTCGAGAACGTTGCAAAGTGGAGCTATAGACAGCCCAAGAAACAACGAAATCTGGGAGGAATGACAAAGACCCATTGGGATTATCTCTTGGACGAGATGGTGCGTGTTTCGTCACTAGCGTTTCCTCCCTGCTCCTGCGGGCTACCGTCCCTGGTGTAGATGAGGTCACGAGACTCATATTATTGTTAATGACAGAAATGGATGCGTGTCGATTTCCGGGAAGAGCGTAAGTGGAAGTATGCCCTTGCCTTCAACCTCTCTACCGCCGTCCTCGAATGGCACGAGGCCCAGACTCGCGAAGAGCGCATCAAGCTCGGAATTTGTATGCACTGGAAACGGCCACGTGCCACTAGCTCCACCTCCACAACTTCACACCAGCAACAACCCCAACAGCAGAGTATGGATGTAGACATGGATGGAGTCGCTGGAGAGCAAGGGGACAAGGAGAATACCTTCAGCGATCAAGAATCTGGCGACGATGACGACGATGGCGAAGTGGAACAAAGGGACGTTGTCGATGCGCTCGAGACGAGAAATGTACTGGAGGAGGCGTTGGAAGCAAGTGGGTCTGGGTCGGGCTCTGGGGAGTCGGCCGATAGTAGTCGGATGCAGAGTATAATCCCAGACGGTGTTGTCAGGCCCAAGCTGGAAGATGTGGAGGATTCGTCGGCATTGGGAAATGCGATCGGGACGGAGCAGAGGGATGGGGATGCCATGGATGTCGATGGGGAGGGTGTTGGCGAGGCTGAGAGGGATAAAGATGAGAGTGGCGACGCGGGGGGCACACAAGCAACCAAGCCGGAGGTGGACCTCGTTGGACTCATGGCTGACTCGCACGATCCCGTCCTAGGGTCCGTACCTGACTCAGAGTCTCAAAACAGCACCCTTCCAGTGACCAGTTCGAGCAAGTCTGCACCGAAGGCAAGCATCTATGCGCCGCTGAGGGAGCGGATTGCATACTCTGACGTCAACAGGTTGTTCATAGACCACGACGACCTGGATCTCGTGAAAGCAATGTCCGACCTTACCACTGAAGATTCGTCTTCTCTACCTCCATCTTTCGATCTTGAGTCTACACGGGCCCTCGACCTCTCAGACCTGTTCCCCGACCTACAGCCACTTGCGATGCCTGATGTTGCAAGCTCGGGCTCTGAATCAAGGAAGAAGTCGGATAAGAAATCGGAGCGGGACGACAATAGGCGTGTTGACGACTCTGGGTACACGAGGATGGCGCCGATGGGCAAATTCATGTTGTGCAAGCCAACGCTACTTGGCCCTCTGCAACCAGTGAGGAGGTGGAAGAACGGGAAGTGGCTTCCTCCAGAGGAGCCAGCTGTTACGGAGGCAGAGAGTTCTTCAGCCAAGATCACCGAGGAACAACTTTCTGGTGAGTTTCAGCTTGTAATATTAATTTGCGTAACAAAGGATGTCTCGTCTCATTGGTGACTCCCGAAGAACTCTTCGATGGTGTCAAACCTCTGTCTATCGGGGGCAGTCTCGTCCCCCACCCTCCAAAGGACAACAAAAAGCGACCCGAACACGCCTGGAGTCCGCCAGAAGACACGGTACTCAAATCAATCGTCGAAAAATACCCTTCCAACTGGACGCTGGTGGCAGATGTTTTTAATACTGCATGTGTGACCATCTCCATTGACAAGCGGACACCTTGGGAGTGCTTCGAGCGCTGGAATATCAGGTTCGGCAGTGCTGGGAAGCTCAATGGTGTACCTGGTCATGTAGACATCTCGCCAGCGGGTGCGGATGGGACGCCACCGCCTACTCCTTCTACGTCCGCTCAGCAAGCCCAGATGACCACGCGAGGCGTGAAAAGGCTTGCCAACATCAGTGTTGCTCAGGGTCAGACTGGTGCAATGGGTCCGGGCATCAGTTCGGACACGATGAAAAGACGGAGACACACGCTGATGTACGAGACGATACGAAAGACGGCGAAGAAGAGGGAAGCGGCGCAGAAGGCTGCCAGCAGTGCGTTTTCTCGTTGGGAGCTCATTGTACACGTTACTGATGAAGTTGTAGTGAACCAGAGGAAACCTCCGAATATCCACGACACACATGGGCAGTATAGCAAGATGTCTAAGCTGACGCCTGCTGAGCTTAGTAGGATGAAGGCGGAGAAGGAGGCGAGGGATCAACAGGAGATGTTGCTTTTACGCCGGCGGCATGAAGAAATGGCGAGGCAACAGCAGCTACTACGTGCTCAAGGGGTCAGTTCGTTCTCATTCATGCAATTGTAGTGCTGATGCCATTATCATCTCGTACAGCAAGCACCCGTTGCGGCAGGGGCAGCTGTTCAACAGCCTCAGCCACAACAACCCCAACCTCAACAGCCCCAACAACCGCAGCAACAAGTCCAGCAGGCCCAGCCCCCACCAGGGCAAGCAGCGACCGGGACTCCTCGACCAGCCCCTCAATCTGCCCAACCTGTCCCCCAAATCCGCACTCAACAGATTCCCCAGGTCAATATCTCGCAACAACAGCGGATACCCACCCCCATGTCTGCTGCCGCGGCCCGTATATCACCTCAGCAAATGCTTCAGGTTCAGGCGGCTCAAGCTCAAGCGCGTGCTAATGCTATCACAGCAGTCGCCCAGTCGCAGGCACAGGCGCACGCCCAACTACAAGCTCAGGTTCAAGCCCAGGCCACACCCCAAGCCGCACTTGTCAATTTGCCCGCCGGCGCACACCTCTCGCCACCCTACCAATCCCGTGCAGCAACGTCTTCGCCCGGAGTTGGTGTCGGACAGCAAGTATCTCCTCCTCGAGCAGTTGGCACTCCCTCCAATGCTGGTGTGGCCGGCTCTCCGCGCCCCCCCTCCGCGCAGGCGCAGTCTCAGCAGCCGATGCCATCATCGCAGGTTACTGTGAACGCGATGCCTCGACCTGCGGGTAGCATACCAGCGCATTATTTGCCGGTGGTACCTCCTGGCGCGCATTTCACGCAGGAACAAATGGACCAGGCAATGAGGCTTTCGTCACTTATGCAGGTGAGGGTTTTCTAGTGTGTGGTAACAGCGATTCTCTGACGAACGGTGTGTTGACTTCTATCTGGGCACAGCGGACGGCGATGGCGCAGGCACAGCAAGGGGGACAGTATTCTTCTCAGAGTTAGTTGTACACTATCATCGTTTTGACGCTATCAGGGTGTATCTTTCTTGTTTATCCATTTCCGTTCATGACGCGCGCATCATCTCGGTTTTCGTGCGCTCGTGATTTTCGAGTCGCTGACTTTGACAGGTACTGGGTACTGTGATACGAGACGCTCACCCCCACTGACACAGACATCTGCGTCGCGAAGTCCCGCCATCCTTGACAGTTTGACAGATCATTCTCATTTTCCTGCCCAACCGATAGGCAATGTAGACCCAACCGGCGGCTGACATGGTCGACACTTAGGTCAACCGCACACTGAAGCCCATCACCTCGATTCTTCTCTTCCTGTCTGCACTTGCTTTGTCTACGCTTGCCTTTCTTGCTTGCTTTCTCTGCTTCTCGCCAATGGCTGCCTCTCAGCAGAATTCTATGCCTCTGAGCGCTTCCACGTTCGCGTGCGCCGTGTGTGGTCTCCTTCAAGTGCCGCCCGCCAGTGACACGGACCCGGTCCTGGCCGGTTCGTGCCATGCGCCTTCGTCCCAGCTCACCGTCACTGATGTCGCGACCGCCACGATCAATGTTCACGACGACGAATGCTCCCCTCTCCCTGTCGCCGACGACCTCTCCAGTGACCAGCACGACGTTGCCAACAGCCGTGACTCTCCTTACGCTCCTACCTTTGGCGCGTTCCAACTCAAAGCTTGGTTCGTTCAGTTGTACCAACTCGTCAACGGCCTCATCATCCAGGTCACCGCCGTTGCCTTGGTCGTTGTCTCTCTCAAGGATCGGGTCGCAACACTCGAAGGGACTCAAGCCTATGCCCAAGCGCCGGCGTTGGCACACGGCCTCGATACCGAAGCGCTCACACGACGAGTCAACGAGCTATACGAACGAGTAGCCTCTCAAGGGCAAAGGCTCGCCCAGCAGCGCGCAGAGACGGAATTGTACAAGAAGACGATCCAGGAACTGATCACCAGGTCCGAGATGAAGATCGACGACGACGGCGACGGCAAGAAGGTCCATGAATACGCTATCCAGGATCTCCGCGAGTCCCTCAAGAGTCACCAGCAGTCGTTGGAGTGCCAAGCGGCAAGGGTCACTGCTCTCAAGGCCGACACCGCTCTCAAGATGTCACTCCTTCAATCCGAGCTCGAAGGCGTTCAGAAGGAGCTTGCAGCGGTCAAGACTGTAGCCGAGTCTGTGAATGCCCAGTCATTCGGTCAAATTGTGAAGGATGTCCGGCGGGCGAGAATTTCACCTAGTGTCGCTCAGCAGATTCAGGATGCAGAAGCGGCAGAAAGTAAGTTGTTCTTTTTTGTTTTCGATCTTGGGGCGCGGCGTTGCCCTTCGCAGTGACGGAGGACTGCCCTCTGTCTCCTGTCGTTAAACGAAGCCCAGCGTACGCTCAAGATCAGGCCGTAACTATGACTTCATCCAATGGCCAAACCATCATAGTCCCCGAACACGGTGCGTATCCTTTACTGTTAGCTCGTCGTCTTCATTGATCTGACACAACGCCACGCAGCCCATCCCCGAGAAACGACGGTTGACAGACTCACGGTTCCCAAGGAACTCCCTCTTGCCGTTACCAACACGAAGTTTGTCGCTGGTATACCCGTGATACCCACGATGCGCACTATACCCAAAATGATACCCTTAACTCCAGTGGACGGTAACGACAAAGAGAACGAACTACGCAACAGAACGATACTCATGAGCTCTGGAACGACTCAGAAGCCTCCTACGGCGAGCCCGAAGAAGACCCAGCCCAGTCCTGGATCGCCTTCGAAGGCTTCCGCGCTGCCGAAGAATCGCAAGTCGATGCTGCCCGGGCTGGCACCGCGGAAATCACTTCTTTTCACTGGTCTTGCCAAGCAGGCTGCTGCGGCCGATTGTGGACCATCGAATGGTGCTTCGAACTAGGATTCTTTTGTGGCTAGTGCTGACGCATTTTGTACTCTTGTAGAAGTTAAGACAACTTGTCGTATGCCCCGAGGGTCTGAGACTCAGGACCAGCTCAAGACTTCTGATCTCGTCACCACGCTGAGAGCTCCTTCGGTATTTCCTCGTGAGTGACTTATCGCGGTGCCGTACTTGTCTGACGATAATTGCTAGTTGCCACACTAGATGAGAACGAGGCGTTCGCTGCATTGCCGTCTTCGTCGTCCCTCGCAGCTCTTGACGTTGCCTTGCAAGGGCTGCAACCCAACGAGGATGGCGTTGTCTTGACTCTCATACAGGTGCCCGACCACTCCAATGCCGACCTGAGTTTCTCGACGGAGAACCCCCACTTTATCGGTGCATTCACATTTCCCTCTGCGCTCGGAGATGCGCTGACAGGTTCTCCATGATCAACAGGGGAAAAGCCCCATTACGAGCGCGACAGCCTCTACGTGTCACCAACAGAGAGGATAGTCAAACCCTCGCGAAGACTATAGATTCCTCTCTTTTACCTGCTGTAGAGTAGTCAGTTTTAAACTCAGATTTGGTCGGAGATTTAAATGGGGCGTACTCCCCGCGCCATGATGAAGGGATTGACTTGTTCGAGGCTGGTTGTGTTCGCTCCGGTCAATCTGTTTTACCCTTCCACAGTGCTCCTTTATCCAAAACGGCGTTGGTTGGTGGAAGCGTCAATCGACGCCCGGAGTCTTCAGCCAGGTCGTCGGCGATGGATAATCCTCCAAACGCCAATATACACACAATCGTAAAGGCTCAAATTGTCTTCCTCCTCTCAACTTTGACGGAAGACAATTTTGAGAGGAACCAGCTCGAGATTCGTTCCGTACGTTCTCATTCAGTCCTTCCTTCTCCTTCCCATAAATTCTCATCTTGCTCCTCTTTCCAGCTCTCCGAACAGCACGGTCTCGACACGTACCTCCACTTCATACGTCGCCTCATAGTTCATTCCCAAGGCCGTCTTGCTTTAGCCGCTCCTCCTTCTGCCTTCGACACCTCTACCGCCTTGACATTTCGTCTTCTCGTACAGGAGACTCAGCGACTTGCCCGTGACCCTTTTCTCGCAGACCGATTCAGAGACGGCATAGACAAGGGCGAAGGGGACGCCTTCAGGCATTTTGACTTCTTGCGATTCGTAGACCGTGTGTCTCTCAGACCGTTGGAGAAGCTCGTTTTGGCGTCGTCTATCGTCGCTGGGTCTACTCGCAAGGAGCTCGTCAACCAGGCTGCCACCCTCGTTCGTGTCGACTTCGAAAACGCTGTTCTCTCCCTCTGTCAGCATCCTTCCTTTGACCACGCAGATCTGTCCCCTCAGCAGGTTGCAAAACTCATGTCAAACCTATTGTCTGACTCCACTTTGGATACCCCCGTGTTGGATGCCACCCAGCGTCAGGCCCTCATAGCGGCTGCACAAGCCAAGTATGGTCCGGAGATAGTCGCTCCTATCTTGCAACGCATCTTCCCTAACTTGAGGTATGCCCCATAATGCGTGCTTTTCATTCATGTGACCATGACTAATATCGTTCGTTCAGCCTGTCACCTGGTTCATCTCTTGTCCAGACCCTGATTCAACTCGGTCCAGAGATTACTAGCGACGCGGATACCGTTCGAGCACTTCTCCTTCGGTTCGGCGTATCGGATGCCAATCCTCCGCGGGATGCCCAAGTCGTCGAGATCATTTCTAGCCTGTCTCGACTGGCTGCGGAAGGTACGACGTTGTGCGATGTTGGGGCGTTGGTGAGGGCGTTGGGCAGTTTCGTGAGTTCTGACTGTCAGCGTGGCACGGATCAGTGGCTTACATGTTGCAGCATGTCAACCTAAACTGGGCCAACGTCATCAAGGCATTTGACTGGCCTGATCGTCACGGGGTCGACACAGCTACCTTGAAACTTTTGATCGCTATCCTTCTCAATTGCCCACGTGACGCTGAACCTCATGCTGTTACTGGGTTTTGGGGAACGTGGAAGAATTCGTTGTACCAGTTGAAGCTACTGGATGCTCTCTTATCATTGCCCGCAGACACCTTCAACTTCGTATCTCTGCCTGGTCGGAGGATTGTCACCGTGGATGATGTTGCCTCCGCCAGTCCTACGATCAAGTCATTGGCCGCCAATGTTCAGGGACACACGTGGAACTCTCTTGATCTGTTTGAGGTTCTGGTAGGGCTCGCGGATTCAGACAATGCGGACATTAGGAATTGCGTCCGGGAGATGCTGGATAAGGCACTTAAGATCAGTGCGGAGCTCGTCCACATGGGCTTACTCCAGGTACCGGTGAGTTAGGCGTTCCTTACACTTGGGGCCCTCGTTTTATTCAACTTATACCACAGGATCAAAATTGGAACGCCATTCGTCTAGAGTATTCTCGCAAGTTGTTGGCTATGTTTCTGGCAGGTCACCCGAACCACCAGCTGGTCTTCATGCGGCTCTGGCAGATTGAACCGACATATCTTTTGGACGCCTTCCGTGACTTTTATAGTGAAAGTCCTCTCAACATCACTAGAATTTTGGATGTTGCCCAGGATCTCAAGGTAAGCACTGTCATTTTGCTACCTTTTGAATTTTACCTAATTCGTTTAGATTTTGGAGAATCTCCTTGACGCACGACCCTTTACCTTCGCGCTCGACGTCGCCGCGCTAGCATCTCGCCGAGAGTACTTAAACCTGGACAAGTGGCTTGCAGATAATGTCACTGCCCACGGCACTGAATTCCTTCGGTCCATGATTCTCTTCTTGGAAATCAAGATGGATAGCGAAAAGGTCTCGAGAATATCAGACCCCGCAGTGGACAGCCGTACTATGCCTCTTAACCCCCAAACCATCGCCATCTTCCTCCGCACCCTCCGCAACAAGTCCGTCTTAGTTCGCTGTTTTTTGAATTTGGCTGACAAAACCACTCTTCAGCTCCGCCAAAATGCCTCGCGAGGATATAGATTATTGCCTCGAAGTCCGCAACGTTTGCCTGCAAATTCACCCGCGCCTCATGAGTCTTGTTCCCGGCGCTGACACCGAGCCCGGATTTGCCGTTGTCAACTATTCCGCTGAGATTGAGGCGGAGGTTGATGCCATTTACAAGGAAATGTATGACGAACAAACGACCATCGACGAAGTTATCGCCCTTCTTCAGCGAAGTAAAGCTTCTTCTGACCCAAGGGATCACGAAATCTTCTCCTGCATGCTTCACTTCCTCTTCGACGAATACAAGTTCTTCCAATCTTACTACCCTGCCCGTGAACTCGCGATGACAGGCTACCTTTTCGGATCAATTATCCAGCACGAACTGCTCGAGGCCATTCCATTCGGGATCGCTCTCCGTTACGTCGTTGACGCGCAGACTTGTCCTCCCGAGACGAACCTATTCAAATTTGGTTTGCAAGCCCTCGCCAGGTTCGAGACCCGTCTTCCGGAGTGGCAACCTGTTTGTCAAGCGTTGCTTGGCATCCCTCATCTCATAGAAGCACGCCCCGACCTTGCGGCTACAATCCACCGCGCGATCTCTACTGGTGGAGATGGGTCGCTGGACAATGGAGATTTGAGAGGTCACATAGCTGAACCTGCGCCCGTCTTTACCGCCATTCAGCCTGACAAGCTGGACAGCGAGATCGCGCAGCCATCCGAGGAGCTATGCGACAGGGTTCTGTTCATCGTGAACAATCTTGCACCGAACAACTTTGATGCCAAACTTATGGAGATGAAGGAGCAATTTGATGACACATATGCGAGGTGGTTTGCCAACTACCTGGTTGACCAACGGATCAGTGCAGAGCCCAACAATCATCAACTTTACCTCCGTTTCCTAGACACGCTGGAAAAGCCAAAATTAGGGAAGTTGATCCTCCACGAGACCATTGTCAAGTCTGCGGCGATGCTCAACAGTGAAAAAACGATGCAAGTCACTTCTGAGCGCGCGATCCTGAAGAATCTTGGTTCCTGGCTCGGTACAATCACACTCGCCAGGGACAAGCCCATCCGTCACAAAAACCTCTCTTTCAAGGACCTCCTCGTCGAAGGCTACGAAAGTGGACGGCTCATCGTCGCCATTCCTTTTGTGTGCAAGACCCTCGAGCCATGCGCGAAATCCAAGGTGTTCAAACCCCCGAACCCGTGGCTCATGGCTGTCATTTCCCTCCTTGCCGAGCTTTACCACTTCGCCGACCTCAAGTTGAATTTGAAGTTCGAGATTGAGTTCCTATGCAGAGGGCTTGGTGTTGAACTTGAAGCAGTCGAGGCGACTACCATCCTTCGAAACCGGCCCACAGGGGAAGCAGCTGCGGCTCCACCTGGTCTGCCAGACTATGTCAACGATATCGACACCTTGCCTATGAACGGATTCGAGGGCAGTGCAATGCAAGGCGAAGGGCAGGTTATGTCGCTCGGGTCTACCACGTCCTCGGAGGCTCAAAGGGCAATTGGCGCTCATATTGAGTCGATCTTGGTTGGGCTTGCATCAAGCGTGATCATTAGCCCTCAGCTTGCTCCTTTGCATGTCAACCACTCATTCAAGAGGGCTGTCCAGTTGGCTGTTGACCGTTCGGTTCGCGAGGTATTCGTTTATTTTCCAGGCCTGTGATTCAAATTCTGACCAGCTCTCACCAAGATCATCGTGCCCGTTGTGGAGCGCTCCGTCACGATTGCGGGCATTTCCACCCGTGAACTCGTTACCAAAGACTTTGCCACGGAAGCTAGCGAAGACAAGTTACGCAAAGCGGCTCATCTCATGGCTCAGAAACTCGCTGGAAGCCTTGCGTTGGTGACCTGCAAGGAACCACTCAAGAGCAATCTTGGTGGACACCTTCGCACGGCTCTCGTTGACCATGGGTTCAGTGAGCAAATGATCTCCGAGCAAGTCCTCTCCATCCTTGTCGCCGACAACGTTGACGTCGCTTGCTCTGCCATCGAGAAAGCCGCCATGGAACGTGCGGTGGCTGACGTCGATGAAGGGTTCGCAACTTCATATGAAGTTCGGCGTAGGCACCGAGAGCTTCGCAGCGGCCAGGCGTTCTGGGACCCTGCTGCTCCTCCCACCAACTTCTCGATTGCTCTCCCTGATCCTTTGCGTATCAAGACTACAGGTTTGCAACCCCACCAGGCTGCTGTCTATGAGGACTTCTGTGAGTAGCTTTCGAGCTGCTGATTTTTGCCACTGCTGACGTGGACATAAAGCTCTTGACCCCAAGCGTCGCCCCACTGCCATGAGCCGACCTGGCTCGACGGTAGCATATTCACGGGCTGAGCACCTTACTCCCACTGCTGTGTATGGTGGGTCTCCAGCTCCTGAGCAAAGTTTGGGTCCCCAAGGTCCTCTCAGCCACCAGGAAGCAATGGAGCGGTTCACGGTTTGTTTTCCAATATTCATCTTCGTACATTTTCCTGACTGGACGCTCTAGATTACTGTCAGGGACTTGGAGAGCCTGATTGTTCAGTTACCTGTTGCCTCACTCTCTGCACTTCCCTCCAACCACGATATTCGCCACTTGGTTCGTCAGGTCCTTTTCATCGCCGGAGAATCCGCGGACCGTCATCGCACTCCGTTGTTGATCTCTCAGAAGATCGTTCAGTTGCTATACAAGACGTCTTCGCAACTTGGTAGGGAAATCTACGTGGCGCTGCTGGACCAGCTCTGCCACACGTTCGAGGAGGTCGCGAAGGAGGCCATTACCTGGCTTTTGTATGCTGAGGACGAGGTGCGCCATTTGTGGTGATTTCTATTCGTCCAGTTGCTGATGTTGATGCAGCGCAAGCTCAACATCCCGGTGACTGTCACTCTTCTCCGCAGTGGACTTGTGAACACTTCGCTCCAAGACCAGCAATTGGCCAAGAGTTTGTTCCAAGACCCTCGTCCGACCCTGCAGAGTTTCGCGGCTGGACTCGTTCGGGAGTGTTTGTCCAGTGACCCTCCTGTCGCATCCCAAAACCAGTTGACATACACGATCGAGGTCCTGGGTCAGCTTTCCCAAGCTGGCAAGGCCAGTGAAGAGTGCGTGCCTACGATCCATCCTAACAGCGTCGTCTAATGTAACATCAACAGCGTCCAACGCCTCTTGGATGACCTTCGTGGCGTGGTGAGAAGGCCAAGCAACGCGCTGGCTTCAGAGGGTGTTGTCATCAGGCAGCCCTCCGTCCAGCCAGAGACAGAGCAACTCAGGGAGAAATTGTTCATCTGGTTCCAGCAATGGGTGACAATCTTCCAGCGCTCCCACTCTCCCGAGAAGGCGTTCGTTCCTTACATCACACAGCTGACCAAGCAAGGTATCCTCAAGGTCGAGGACGTGTCTTCGTTCTTCTTCCGCGTTTGCGCCGAATCGAGCGTCAACAGCTACCTCAAATGCGTTCCTGCTGGAGAATTTGACTTTGCCTTCCAAGCGTTGGATGCGATGTCGCGCTTAATCGTCTACATCATCAAGTACCATGGGGATGCTTCTGGCGTCAACAACGACCAGGCCAAAGTGCACTACCTCACAAAAATTTTGTCGATCTTCGTCCTTGTTTTGGCTAGTATGCATGAAGACCAGGGTGTCATGTTCCAGCAGAAGCCATTCTTCAGATTCTTCTCCAGTCTTATCAATGATCTGCATGCGATGGAAGCACACCTCGGATCTGCATACTTCCACTTATTGACTGCCATCAGGTACGCTTGACTTACAGTGTGGTACCGTCACGGACACTAACTGTGGATTCAGTGACACTTTCAGTTCCCTTCAGCCCACCTACTTCCCTGGCTTCGCCTTCTCCTGGCTCTGCCTGGTTTCCCACAGGCATTTCATGCCTAAATTGCTCCTTTCCGAGAACCGAGAGGGATGGTCTGCCTTCCACAAGTTGCTCTTGTCGCTTTTCAAGTTTTTGGCGCCATTCTTGAAGGAAGCCGATCTACAACTCGCGGCCCGTGACCTTTACCGAGGAACTCTTCGCCTTCTCTTAGTCCTCCTTCACGACTTCCCCGAGTTCCTCAGCGAGTACTACTTCAGTCTCTGTGACGTCATCCCTCCCCGTTGCATTCAACTCCGTAATATCATCATCAGCGCCTTCCCTCTCTCCATCGTCCTCCCCGACCCTCACCTACGCAACATCAACTTCGACTCCATCCCAGAAATGGGTCCCATCCCACCCATCCTGTCCGATTTTGCTTCGGGCGTTAAAAGTGCTGACCTGAGAAATGGTCTTGACCAGTACCTCCTCAACCGTGGTTCCCCTACTTTCCTTGCGTCGCTCAAAGACCGCTTGAAGTTGTCCGTGGTTCAGGAAGGCTCTACTGAACCCTACAATCTTTCTCTCATTAACTCTTTGGTAATGTATATTGGAGTGTCCTCGGTTGCGCAGGCGAAGGCACGCAGCGGGTCGTCCGTCTTCGTCCCCAGCGACCCCGGCGTTGTTGCTCTACAGTACCTAGCCACTAATTTAGATGTTGAAGGTGAGCTATATTTTATATCATTTGTACTCGCCGCTTACATACACGTCCAGGACAACACCACCTTCTGAGCTCCATGGTGCTTCATCTGCGATATCCCAATGCTCATACCCACTGGTTCTCCTCCCTCCTTCTCCACTTCTTCGGTGAGGTCAGGGACGACTGCTTCCGTGAGGTAATGGTCCGCGTCCTCTTGGAGCGATTCATTGTCCACCGTCCTCACCCGTGGGGAGCGCTTGTCACTTTCATTGAGCTTCTCAGGAACCAGAAGTATGAATTCTGGAACAAGGAATTCATCCGTGTTGCCCCCGAAGTCACCATGCTTCTCGAGAATGTGAGTGTCGACGCTGTACCATTATCCCGCGAGGCTGGCAACTGATGCGCAATGAACAGGTCGCGAGGTTCATCTATCAATCATAGACTCGCTTTGTCTTTTGTCGCTGCTATCTGTCGCACATCTTTGGGTTTTTCCTCTTTTTTTTCTTCCTTTTTCAGTGTCTCTTCTTTTTCTTCTTGTCTCCGTCTCTTTCCCTATCTGCAACTCACTGTACTGTAACAACTTTTCCACCGCTACCACTCAAGTGTTGAACAAGGTGTAACACGTGAACTTTGATTATATCGAGCGCTCCTCTCCGTACACTCGCATGCAGCACATGCACCTTTTTCTCAGCACGGCCTCCCCCTTGTGATAAATATTCCTGCGTCGTCTTTATGCACGCTCGTTCTTGTGACCGTGTGCTGTTTGTTAAAAGCTCCCCTCCTCCCGCCCCTTGCAGAGATCTTGTCACGATCCTTACAGTAGTATGTACAGCAAAATCCTTACATAAATATACTATGTTTTATACGTATCACCTTGCATGTTGCAATTAGTGATCTGTAGATCTCATATCCTGGAATCCTGTGTTCGCCGTGCTTTGACTCATGATTGAAAAAAATTTCCAGGATATACAAAAAAAAACGAAAAAAAGCTGGACAGCGCGGTAGTTTGGGTTTTGAATTCGATTCCCAGTTCATGGTCGTCTTGTCCGCATACTTATCCACAGAGTCTATTTCTAAACACCATGTCGATATTGATATCTGCTTAATCCATCCACGAGATGCGTTCATTCCAGACCCATTTACCGGACACGGTTCGCTGGTCGCCAGAACCGTAAACTCTAAAATGGTATTAATACGGCAGCACGAGAGTCAGATCCAGGAGAACGACGAGCGAGCGTCAAATTGAGTACCTCACGAATAGATTTTAGAAAAAGACGGGAAAACGTACCCTGCACCCTGCACACCTGCAGCACCGATCCCGTCTGCGCGACCATCGACAACAATCCAATCTGGGGCAAGAACTCCCGTGCGAATCGGGAACAGACGAACAGCGCGCTCGAGGCCAGTTGTGTCTGTCGATTGCAAAAAGAGCGAGAGACCCTTTGGATTGGAGGGGTGTGGTTGAAGGAACAGAATCGCTGTGGACATCGGGTTCAGCAATGGGAAGCAAAGTATATAACAGCTACTGGGAAAGGGTGAGATACCAACCCGAGGATGGTCTGTCGAATTTTCTTCCGTGAAAATGCCACGCTCCGTCGACGAACGTCCACGCGCTCCCCATACGCGCTAACAATCCCTGAACGATCGGCTCGTTGGCACATCCGATAACCACGAGGTTTCCCTCTCCGATGCCCATCCCGCGTGTGTCACAGATGTGGTCGCCAAACTCGCGGACATCACCGATGCTGAGTATCTGGACGTCGAGTGCGTGGAAAAGCTGGAGCATATGCGAGATGCGCAGCGCTGCTGTGAGCTCGGGGGAGGGCTTGAGCGCAGGGACGAGTAGGGTCAGCGGGGCTTGCGTGGTAAGGATTGCTTGGAGGCGCTGGGACGGTGGGTATACAGGGGAGGTTGGCGGGAGGACCTATAGATACACGCCGATCAGAACGTATAGCATTGAGAGCACGTATGGACACACCTTCCAAGTCGACTCGTGTTGGAACCCTGAGGCCTTGACTTGCTTCGAAAAGTACATTACATGACCAAAATCACCGGAATGGATTTGAATCTCTTCCCCGTCGATTGTGAGTACTGTCGTCGCATTCAGCCCGTCATACACGTCACCCCAAGCATTGCCAGTGATCGAGAACACCGAGACGTTTGTCGTCCGCACTTCCACTCGCCCACCAGGAGCCTCAGACATACTCCTCACCTGGAGTCGGCCAAGCCTACATTTCCACATCATCAGCAAACCGCCACTTTACCTTTCGAGTACGTATACTACACTCACATCCCTGGGGTGGTCAGTGCCTGTATGCGCCATCCGTTCATCGACCCGCTCTCAGCGGGAATTGCAACTGTGAGTGTGAAACTTGATGGCCGGAATGGGTGCTCGGAGAAGTATACTCGATCCAAGAAGGCTTGGACGTGCTCGTTGGACAAGACGTCGGGATACCAATGGGGTTGTCCGGGATCCTCATGGTACCTACACTCGCGTCAGAAATCAGATATGAAGTTTAACAGGAAAAGTACGCACGTTACATCCGCATCGGGATCCCAAGTTTTCAATATCCCAACCTGCTCGCGTGTCTGCCACGTTGGGACATTATCGTCGTCGCCCCTTACAATGGTTAATACCATCACGATCAGTTATCGGGTTGGGAGCGAACTGATAGACAAAACTCACCCATGCACAGCCAACACAGGCTTCCCCACCAAATTTCCGATGAATAAATCATTATCATCCGGTGTGAGCGAGCTGTCGAGTATCGCACGCAACGCCGGATCTATGAAATGCGCAAAACGGCTCATACACCACGAGACGTAAGCCTGCGATTTGATATAGCCAGCTGCCGGGACAACTAGAACAAATCGAGAAGACTCGAGGGTAAGATTCAACACAGACAGTAGCATCGAGGACTCACCTGCGCAAACTCGATCAGGCATCCGACTAGCCATATACCAAGCCCCCTGTCCACCATTCGAGTGGCCCATGAGGATGACACGAGTTTCGGGATCAAAACCCCATTTTGCCCACCTACCAGCACCAGAAGTGGACAGGATGCTCGCGAGGGCTGAAACAGCTACGAATGCATCGACAGATGAGGGTCCGTGCCAATCGAGGCCCTAGTGATGACATTGGAGGGGAAACAGAAACTTTGACAAAATTGTGACTTACCCAAGCAGTTCTTCCCTGGGGCATCACGATCCATGCATACTTTTGACGTGGAAGAGCGTCAGACCAAAAAGATTGCGAGATGATATCTACGCCCGCGCCATCTAGCGTCCACCACAAGAGTTTTTAACACCTGTATCGACATCAGTGCTGAACCTGACTCACGAAGAGCGAGGATGGGCTCTTTGCCTCTACAATTGCTCGATTTCTTATCCTGTTTCAGGTCAACATCCCCGAATGCCTCCTTCGGGGGTTTCACCGCGAATATAGTCGGCATTGACTTGGCATAAAAACAGGTGGCGTGGATAGGGACATGTTCGTCCTCCGTCCACATCGAAACATGAGTGATCGGGAGCGAAACCCGGAGGATGAACGATCCATGATCCACAGTCTCCGACCGTCTACTGGTCGGCTCAACCGACGAAACGGAGGAAGATGGCACGCATATAAGCTCGACATTCAATTCCTTGACGTCCTCCGAGATTCTTTCGGTCGCTGAGATATTCAACAAAAGAGGTACAATCCGAGTCTGCGTCGGGGCAACGCGGACGGGTATTCCGTCGAGGAGTTCGAGGGTCAATGAGGGTGGAAGGGGTGTCAGACCAGGAACAACGCTGGCACCGACCACTGACCAGAAGCCTTGCTCTTCGCTGGCCTGACGCCGAAAATCGATGCATTGCACTCCGATACCGATTGCTCGTCCGAAAGGCGTGCCATCAACGATGTGGGGTGTTATCGACTGTGCAGCAACGTGCTGAACCGGAGCATTTTCGCTGCAGTGCAAGGAAGATACGGGAACACGTGGGAATTGAAGGGAGACAGAGAAGTTGAGAGTCAAAATCGGATACGGGGAATTATATGCTCTAGGGTCCCCAAAAAGGCGGATCTACAGAGAGAATCATGGACGATTGGCATGAAAAAACCGTGCTCACAAGGAACTTCATGGCGCAGAAGTCGAAGGTAAACATACCTCATAAGACCCGCATATGATCACCTCGTACTTCGTCACATTCAGATTCCTGGCAGGCGATACAGGAAACCTGACGAGCTGCGCTGGGGGCCTTTCCAATGCGTATATATTCCCAGAATGCCACTCGGGGACATGGGTCTTTCTCTCCGGTGAGTCAGGAGGTGGAAGAATAGTAAAGAAAGCTCCCTGGAGAAGCTCGGTACGAAGAACAGGCTCAGCTTCTGCGCTACAGTCGCCCTGGGGTGGCGGATAGACTGATAGCCAACCCCTCAAGACATTCGTATGTTGAAGACCTGCCCAGCCTTCCGTGGCTCGTATCTGGTTCCATGGAACTGAAGGGTGCGAAACAAGTATGGTACCATGCGGATCAGCTGTCGTGCGTGACCAGGACGCGTAGGCTGTGTGCGTGAGTGAGGTAGGGTATTTCGCTGAGTCCGAGTTAGTAGTGGTGGTCTCAATCGGCGAGGAAACTAGACCAGGTGAAGGAACGCGATGGTTGAATCCGAGGTTTAGCAGCGCTCAGGAAGGAAAGACTCACGATTGAGTGGATAGGCGGGGGACAGAAAGTGTTGTTCGCGAGCGTGAACCGGGAATGGACCAAGAGCCTATCCTCGATGATTCAGAGCAGACTCGGAGAGTCTAGACAAGTCAAACGCACATCCCAATCACGATCCAATTCGACACGCCAACCACTGCTTGTAGTCGATAACGTTGCGTTCATCCTAACTGTGAATCAAGCGGACGTGAATTCAAGGAGTGTTTTATGAGACCGGACCCAATCTGACTGGCAGCTGGGACTCTCATAAGCACCGTATGTGCTCGTACGCGTAGGATATTCTTGGGAACTTGGTGGACTCGGAACAGATATCATGAGATTCTAGTAATTGGGATCTGAGATCTGAACAACCAATTTCCATGTCCTCTGTCGTTCACTACAGTATGCATACACTATCTTACACTCATGAGTCTCGACCCCCGTATTGTCCTCGAGCTATGTGGAGGGCTGAACGAGCGCTACCCCTACATGTAAATTTCTGTCAACTCTGTGTTGGGAGTGAGAGCGGAAAAGACGAGTGCGGTACGCACGAAATCCAAATGCATGGTCGGAGAGTGAGGAGGGGGTGCGGGGACGTTATCTATACTGTTAGGATTTGAGAGATACGGAAGTGCCGTTGTCTCTGAATTATTCGCCTCCCATGATGATCTAATGATCAAAAGAACTCCCAGGGTGGATCCGAGCTGGGGTATGAACGTTTGAACGTCCGACCATTCTTGACGGAGAAATCCACTGACGCCAATATGGAATGAAGGTTACTGATAGACGACGATAGTTAATCGAGAGGCCACATTGATCATTGTATCGCACTGCTCGTTTTCGTAGAACGACGTGGCGCGAAACCGGAAGCGGGGACATGACCTAGTATGCGACGCTGGTGTTGCATTGCGAACTTATCGGGAACATACCGATGGAGTAGTAAAGGAGGGCGTAATTTGGGCGCAATCTCGGTCCCAGATCCTAGAGGAAATCTTCGCATGACAGCTGGGGGACGTTCAATGAAACATGTAAGATTCAATCGAACATTTGTGCCGTGGAGTGATCAGGTGGTGCTTGAGCGAACAAGAAAAGAAAGTATACAAACACGCAAAACAAACGTCAAGTGTAATGAGATTGGCTGAACACATCATAGCACACCTCTCTACCTTCTCCGGCGCTTCCAACCTGCTACAAGTTGCTTTCGCAGCGCGCCTTATTTCTTTCCGGAAGACCTTGTGATATGGTTACATCGCATGCAATCGACCATGCAAAGAGACAATCGACCTACTTCTTGATGCCACCGCCAGGTGGGCCACCTGGTCGAGTTTGTAACGATCAATTCATGATCGTACTAATGAATACACCCATACCTTTGGTAGCTGTGTGTTACAATCGGGCAGAATTGCGCGAGATCAAGAGATTGAAAGAGTTTTGAAATACGAGTTGGAAGGGATTGGATGTCCAATCGTACAGATAACGATCAGGTTTTGTGCGGGGCCAAATCATCAGCTGGTAGACATATCGGAGGGCAGGTCGTGGGTACCATTGTCTCGTGCAGACTTCAAAGCGGCTTGGTCAGCCTTCTGCTTCTCCTTGAAGGCGACATCTTCTTCATCCAGATCTTTTTGCCCCTTCTTAGGGGCCTGTGGTCATGGAGCATCCGTTGAATAACACGAAGAGCGAGGATGATCGGGGGGAGGGGGGAGTTCGAAAAGTGAGGAGTAGAGACGCTTGTACATACCTTCAACGGCTTTAGCTTTCCCCCTTGTCGCGACATCACAGATGAGTGTTACACACGATGATGTACAAGTGTAAGCGTACAGACTTGGTTGGGACGAAAAACTCACTGCCACGATTCGGTGCAAATGTGACTTAAACAGGCAACTTTGGGAGGAAAATGCACAGGCTTTAGCTTTGGCTTTGCAGCCTGGGGGCGTAAGGTGGTCGTCGTAGTTCCTACTAGGATATTCCTGTATATATTTCAAAAGGTTCAAGCTCAAGATCATAGATGGTCAAAAACGACGGTAACTGATGTTGTTGTGAGCCATCTGCCGATCGCGAGAACTCGGAATATTACTACGGTCACGGTTCTTGAGCGCTTGAGCCGCAGCGGTGGTCATGTTCAGCCTCATACGTTCCTCTCCCCGTGCCCGTCCAATCCTCCTCCGTGTAGGCCGTACCACTCGTTCCCCATTACATCTCCCGCGCTCCCGTGAACTAGGCAATGTCGTTTCCCCCGCAGTGCCCACACCGTCCAAGCAGGTAGCTGGTCTGTTTGTACTCACCCTCATCACTCTCGGAGTTGGCCTGTACAATCTCCGGTTGATTCGGTCCAAGTCCCAAACTGGGACGAGCGCCGACACCAACGCTCCAATCACGCTCGCTTCATCATATGGCGGCCCCGCCGACGTTGAGAACGCCATCAACGCACTCCGGGAGGCTTTTTCAGGCACTCATCGCATACAAACGAGCGCCGATTCTCTGTCGCTTCACGGGTCCTCTGAAAATTCGTATCACCCAAGCTTGCCTCACTCTGTAGTTGTACAAGTCCTTAGTACGGAGGATGTGGTCGAGGTCGTGAATATATCAAGGAAGTATAGGGTTCCTATTGTACCGTATAGTGGGGCGACGAGTTTGGAGGGGCAGTTTAGTGGGGTGAGTTGGGTTTGCAGTCTCGAGTCCGGCCGTTATGTTGATGTACTAGGTACCTTCTGGGAGCATATGCATCGATATGTCTGCCATGGATAAGATTCTGGAAATCAACGGTACGGCGTCGATTCGTCCTTGCGTCGTGTGCGCTTATATGACCCACGAATACGTCTCTTTACCCAGAATCCGATGGTGATCTTCTCTGTCAAGCTGGTGCACGATGGGAAGACATTAACCGCGTGCTCAAAGAGAAAGGCATACCCCTCTTCTTTCCTGTATGTCCCCACCTCATCACTATCTTAACCAACAACATTCACGCTCGTCCTCATTTAAGCTTGACCCGGGTCCAGGTGCTGTGAGTTGTCGTCTCTTCTTCGAGTGTGATGCAGGATTGTGATTGTGAATGGTCGCGCGGAAGACGATAGGTGGGATGATCGGCACGGGTTGCTCTGGCAGTAAGTCTACATCACTTCTCACTCGTGGGTATATCCCAATCGCTTGCAGCGAATGCGGTTAGGTATGGAACGGCAAAGGCAGAGTGGTTCCTTAACGTCGTAAGTGTTTTGTAAATTCTAGTGTCATCCAAGTACACTAGACAACGAAATGACGAACAGACGGTCGTACTTCCGTCTGGCAAAGTCATCAAGACGCGTCAAAGGGCTCGCAAATCTTCGGCTGGGTTTGATACCACTAAGCTGTTCATCGGTGCTGAAGGTACCTTGGGCATCGTGACCGAAGGTGAGTTTTTCTTGCCATCTCACCGCGTTCTCTCGTTTAGACGGGAACACAGCAACTTTGCGCCTTACACCCCGCGTTCCCACAAAGGTCGCAATGGCACAGTTTCCGAACGTCGAGAAGGCTGTTAGCGCTGTCCAGGAGATTCTGAATACCCCTTATGGCCCTCACATCCGTAAGATTTCGTTTATCAATATCCGGGCTTACCGCCGTACTGAAACAATCTAGAATGTGTGGAGCTCCTCGACGATCACAGTTCGTCCCACCCCCTCTCGCTGACCCAAACACAAACCTAATACGCACCCAACAGTGATGTCTGCCATCAACACTGCGGGTCTCGTCGAAAAACCGTACCCAGTTCAAGACACCCTCTTCTTCAAACTCCAAGGTTCCACCGAATCCATCTCCGAAACCTCTCAAATCGTTCAAGATATCGTTCGAAAACACAGTAGCACACGGTTTGAGTTTGCAGCGACGGACGAGGAGGCGGAGAATTTGTGGGAGAATCGCAAGTACGCGCTATTGTCGACGTTGTCGGCCAATCCGGGGATGAAGTGTTGGACGACGGATGTGTGGTAAGCCGTGACCCGGAACGTGGATGTGGACATGTGGAGGGCTGACGGGATTTGATAGCGTACCGGTGTCGAAGCTTCCGCAACTCGTGTACGAGACGAAAGAGGACCTTGCAAAGGCAGGGCTAACATCGACCATCGTCGGACACGTTGGTGATGGTATGGCTCTGTCTCGTTCTAATAACATCATGTCCGTGCTCATGCACGGCTCAGGCAATTTCCACGCACTCCTTCTCTTCCGAGACGACACAGAGCTCGAGTCAGTTAGCGAGGCGGTGCACAGGCTCATACACCGCGCTATCTCGATGGACGGCACGTGTAAGTCCCCATGTTGGATGTGAGCGCTCTGGATGCAGAACTAATTGACTTCGGATACTCTAGGCACGGGCGAACACGGCGTCGGGATTGGCAAGACCGAGTATCTCGTTGATGAACTTGGGGAGAACACTGTGGAGTTGATGAAGACTGTGAAACATGCAATCGACCCTCTGAACTTGTTCAATCCTGGCAAGGTATGTCGTCGCGCTGTATTTCGGGCGCCCGGTTGATGACCCTCGTGGAAGTTGTATCCCAAAGGCAAGGATGAGGAGAAAAAGGAAAAATCGTGAATGAAGTTGTACTCTGGATGGAATCCCTGGCCTCGTTTTTCATTTACCTAGTAGCAGAATGTATCTCTAGAAACGGGAGAATACCCAGCTGGTCACGCGACTTGAAATTCATATCGTCAGTGATTAATACGCAGGAGAGCGGTGCATGACGCGAAATAACATTAGAAGTCTGATAGCATATCTTTTATACCCAGCCAGTAGTGTTCGTCTATCCGCTTGCTGATTTCACCCTTGGTTAACCACGCAAAGTCCTGGCATTGGCTTGGATCTGGTTGGACTTGGCCAGCGAGGATATGGGCTTTATAGAAGAAGACGATGTCCTGCAAAGGGATGAGGTCTTGTAGCGGCAGCACGAGTAAGAAAACATACGTCTTCTGCGTTTTCCATGGGGGTAGCAGGTTTTGGAGGGTGGTAAACGCCTATCGGGTTCCTGCTCACTATCCAGGTATCCATACATTTACCACATTCCGAGTCGAGTCGTCGATGTGCAGCCTAGGATATACCCTGTGTGAATGAGTCCAACGCGCGAAGCGAGTGCCAACTCACCACATGCAAAAACTCGCCCTTTTGAACGTTACCCTGGGGAAACCTCCACACGTCTTTCCCGTTCTCGTTCGTCTTGAGCAAGAGATAGAGATTCCTTTGACCCCTCCTGTCCAAACTCTTCAAATCATTCGTCTCGTCCGCCGTGTGCACCCTCGGCGCTGACTCGTCCACCTCGTCCTTCATCACCATCTCCATCAGCTCCGTGGCCTCGCTTGATTCGCCCGTCGTGTCCTTCCCAAACGAAGCACCAAAGACCCTTCGCTCGCGTCTTCGTTCTTCGATGTTGAAACGCGTTTCGAGGGGAGATCCTTGCTTGAAGTAAAAGTCGGTTGGAAAGGGGTTGTGTAAAGCGCGGTGAATTCGGGCTTGGTAGGCGTGGAATGCTTTTTCAAAGAGAGTGGGTGTACGTGTGATGAGTGGGGAACGGTTGAGGATGATGGCGGTGTGGAGGTTTGGACGGGGGGGAAGTGAAGTGGAGGAGGAGGACGCGGTGGGTTGTACCTCTGTCGCGAACGAGCGGAGGACAGCTGCAGCGTGGTCAGTTTCGGTCAGTAAATTTAATTGTTTTTTACACACCCCGAGACGAGCGAGCGCCCGAGAGAAACTGGCGAGTGAACATGGCGAGACGAAGTTGGAGGGGTCGACTCGAGACATTTCATTGTTGTGACCCCCCTTCATACCCTAATCGAGCACTCTCGGTATTCCATTGCACGCAGCGATATTGGACAAGATCGAACGAGTTCACCATGTCGGGATCACTCGTCTCGAACGCTTACCTTGACGAGAACTCGGCAAAGATCAGATCAAAGCCTGTGCCATGGGAGGTATCTCTCTGCACAGTTCTGTCTCCTACAGTTGCTCACAATGTTCGTGACACAGGGATACCAGCGCGCCGAGCTCGTCACCTCGGAGGAGCTGGCTCTCATAAAGAAGGTAGACAGACAACCTCGTGCAAAGACGGAGTCTCTCCTCGTATCGGACGGTCAAGTGTACGCGCTACTCTACCTCCGCTTGCTGAAGAAACTTCAGAGAGTGGATACGATGCAGTGTCTCCTCGTCTTAATCGCTGACGCGCTCTTGGGTGCGTCCGTGTGTTACGTCGGTGTCTTTCAAGGGGATCATTGATGTGAATCGATAGATCATGACGAACGGATACCGCTGTTTACCAGAGCGGCCCAGTCGGACCCTGACTTACCCTACCTGCCTCTGCTGAGGTATTCGTTTCCGTCTCCCGCTCACTGGAATCTCTCGCTCACGTATCACACAGAACACTAGAGGCTCAAGACGAGTTTGTGCAGCTCAAGTCTGCGCAGATCCTTACAATACTACTCAGGTGACCACTCTCATCTCGTCCCTCGCCGTGCTGGACTCACATACTCTCCAGCTCTGAGTCGACGCCCCTCCAACACCAACACCTCCAACCATTCCTCAGGGTGCTATCATTGCTCGTACAAGGCCAATCTCCCAACAAGCGCGATGTCGCTGTTCAATCCCTCGAGGCTTTATTAGCCCGCCCGGAGTGCCGCACAGCGGTCTGGGCGATTCCAGGCATCATCGCTGGGTAAGACCTAGTCTTCTCTACACCTTTGACGAGACCTCATGTCGTTTATGCTTCCCAGGCTGGTGGACATCCTTCGTCACAGACCTAGCCCACAGATGAGCTACCAGGTCATATTCTGTTTGTGGTTGCTGTCTTTCCAACAAGACATTGCAGCACAAATCAATAAGTGCGTCTGTCTATGCTTCCACCTCTTGAAGTTTACCTCATCGATAATTGACCATGTCTTGCAGGAAGTTCGATATAATACCCCTATTGATATCGGTTGCACAGGCAGCAGCCAAAGAGAAAGTCATCCGCGTGATCGTTGCTACTTTCCGGGTATGCCATGATTCCCATCCCCACTTTGGTTTTCCGACTAATATTCTCCTGCTAGAACCTGATTACCAAAGCGACTTCGGCAAATCTACCGGCCATGCTAGTCGCCCAACTCCTCCCGTTCTCCAAGAACCTCTCGACGCGCAAATTCTCTGACGAGGACATCCTCGAGGACGTCCAATTCGTAAGAGACGAGCTAGAACGCAATTTCCAGAGCTTGACGTGAGTGACCTCCAGTGTGCCAGTATTGAGACGCTGACATGGATTTGATTAAAAAGGACCTACGACGAGTACGTCTCCGAGCTTGCTTCCGGCCATCTCTCTTGGACGCCTGTGCACGAGTCGGACGACTTTTGGCGACAAAACGCTACCAAGTTGAACGAGAAGGACTACGAGCAGCTCAAGTGCGTCCTCTTCCGCTCCTCGGATTATTCTAACGAGAAGGGATTGGCTGATGATCACCTTCTAGGACCCTCATCCGCCTGCTGGGCACCGAAGATCCTCTCGTACTCGCTGTCGCAGTCCACGATCTCGGACAATACGTCAAGCATTACGAGCGAGGCAAGAAGTGAGTCGTCTTCCTCCTTTCGCTCGCTTTGGATTAGATCTTACCGGAACGTCATGTAGGGTGATCACCGACCTAGGTGCAAAGAAGCGCGCGATGGAGCTTATGACGCATCCCAACCCGGATGTGCGTTACCATGCGTTGGTGTCCGTCCAGCACCTCGTCAGTCACCCGTGGATCACTGCATGATGGGCGCGACGAACATGCACAGACAGCGATAGGATGCAGGGGTGGAATCCATTCAATCGGTATCGTACAACAGCGGAAGTACAAGGCGTTTCGTAGGATAGATACAGACGACAGACAGACGCACCGATACACTATGAGAGCGTTAGCTCACGATTGGATCCAAACCTCTGCGATGACGTCTAGCTCCTTTACCGTACGCGGTTCCCTCACATTACTCGTCGCGATGCCCGGCCGCGATTCCGTGCCTACGTTTGAGAGGGTGTCACCGACAAGAATAACACGCAAGCCACCAATCCAGACAAAGCCAGTGCGAAGTGGTAGATAGGTGAGTTCGAACTCGCGGCTCGCTTCAACATGAGATGAGAGTGCGCCATTGGGGCTGTCGTCTTGGACGAGTTCGATAGGATCCAAGGGGACCGCTGAAGAACCTAGGAAGGAGCACCCCTCGAGTTTAGCGTCCCTCCCCTCGTCCTGCGTCTCAAAGTGTGGTGGGGGAAGTGCGAGGAGTGGATCGTCCCCCATGCTGACCAGTCTCTGAGGTGAAGACACGAGGGTCTGTTCGCCCACAATGCGCTCTGTGCCTTCCCCCAGTGTCTGTGTCTGCGTGTGTGATTGCGACATCGCGGACACATAGGACGAAAAACGGGATGCCTCTGGGGTATTAAGGGGCACTGGCTCAGGTACGATCCGTGTTGAGACTCGTCGTTGCGTGAGGTGTTGGACGACGATCGAAATGGTTCGGCCGCGGCCGCGGGGTAGTGATGCTGCGAGCTGTAACTTGAGTCCGAGCGTGAATGGGGTGCCAAATCGAAGTACATTTCCTTCATCTTGTCCCTCCCCTGGACGACGCACGACGATAAGATCGACCTCGAGATCTGATGCGGATGTAGATGTGGAATCAAGCGCAAGCGCGAGAGGTTGTGTTGGAGGTCGTGGCGTCGAAGGTCGGGTTCCGATTCCTGGAGACTGAGGGCGCAGAGTGGGTGAGGCAGTTTGTGATTGAGACTGAGGCTGCGTCCGACCGCGGAATGGCGAGCCTGGTCGAATGATACCAGCGGGTGGAGAGCTGGGACGGGAAGGGGGGAGTTGTGGTGAGTGTGGACGAGCAGGGCTGGATGTGCCTGGGGGTCGTTGGAGGTAGGGTGGGATTGCGCTTGCGGGTGGGTTGGGGTTGGGTGGAGGTGGGCCGGGAATTCTGCGAGAGAGCATCTATGCGAGGTAGGTCAGGGTTATCGATGTCTGTACGCAAAAACGGGGAAGAGGGGTGGAACTCACGGAAGTCAAGAGGCGTCCTGGTTCTCCAAACTTGGAATGCCATGAGATGTCGAGTCTGCCGAGCGGCATGACGGCCCCAGGTGGATGGATCACTGGAAAGGTGGGGATTTTGGTGGGTGAAATGATGTAGATGTATTGTCGGATTGCCTGAGGTTGCATAAGTGCCATCGAGCCTGTGAATATGTGTCGTTGGGTGGGCGTGCTGCTGCTGCAGGTACTGTCATCTGTACCTTCAAGAATGCGGTTGGTATCGACGGCGCGCCAGCCTTCTGCGCATTCGAGTTCCACCCGATCGAACCACATGGTTTCTTGCGTCATGTTCTGTATGTGTACTTCGAGGAAGACTTTCTCGCGCTCAAGAGGATGAAGGAGGGCAGAAGGCGACTTTGAAGCGTGGACTTTGGTCTTGACGGATAGAGGGTTCGTGACCTATCCCCGTGACCATGATCACCACCAGTCCAATCAGCCTAGTCGTTAGCAAGCGCACGATCATCGACCAAGATCAAAGCATACCAAAAATTTGTAAAACTTCCTGAAAGTCTGTAAACTCGGATCGTCTGACCCCTCCGCTGGTCCCGGGACATGATGGAACCCAGGTGGAAGGCGATACGAGACAGTGCATGCGAGGACATGCTGGCCTAGTTCCTTCACCTCATGTTGTACAACGTGCTCAAGACCATCTCCTGCAGCAAGCATATACGCCGTACCACCAAGTTCCGCAAGGGTAGCCTTGGAACTCGTAGTTTGCATTTCGACGCGGACGGTTACGTTGTCGATAGCTGCATGCGTCTCATTGTTCACAGAGAAACAGCACGAGAACGTCTCCCCGAGCTGGATGGTACCAAACGCGGCAGGGAGTGTAAGAAACTCGGATACGTGTGTAAGATCACGAAGCGTCTTTGGATGACCAGGAAGCGGCGTCGTACCCTGGAGGGAGAGAACCGATGCAGTAGAATGTGCTGAGAAGGAGGGCGAGCTCGAGTAGAATGGTTCCCATGCACTCGCGAGTCCGGGACGCTATGAGTTGCAGCAAGACTTTGTCATTCCGTGTGAGTATGGGTTGTTGGGAAGGGAGGACGCACGGATACGCGCATCACCTTGAGCGATAGAAGATGGCCTTGTCCGTCTGCGCTCGCCATGGTCGAGTAACCTTGACCGGAGCTGATCTCTGTCCGAACAGCAGGACCTACTATCGAGGCGTTGTTTGTCCTTGTTAGAATCTAAAGCTTTTGCCCTGTTGAGCTCCGACCCCTATCCAGATTTACATGATGGCTTACCAGTCGTCTGGATAATCTTATGCAAACTATACCGCGAATTTCCTGTCTTGTGGCGAGAGCTGTTGGGTATTTTCAGGGAAGAAAGGAGAGGACGAGGACGACGGTACCAGCCACAGCCTGGCCGGGGAGAGAATTAGTGGAAGAGGCAGTGGTCCAAAATCCCCCCTGATTCGGAGTAGTTATTTAGTCTTATGTGCAGTTCAGTCGTGTATTTTTTTTTATCACGTTTTGTATTTTTGCTGTCAGTAATGTACTTGGTGTGTATTCTTCAAGTTCGCATGAGTGTGGACGAAAGCGAGTTAGTAGCTTGGTAGGAGTATACGGAGGAAAAGAGGTACCAAGTAATGAGAGTGGTGAAATAGAGTAGTGTGCGATAGTCCAAAAATATTGCATGCAAGTAACCAATGCCAATAATCCGTGGTGATATCAAGTGCCTTTTGCGAACGTCCTCCTCAATTCCATGTTCTGTCTCTCCAAGGCTTGTACCTTCGCCTGAGCCTCATACATCTTCTTCGACAGATACCGCTTCCTCTCGGTCAGTGCCCGCCTGCTCCTCCAAAGTGATTGGAACCACCGCTCAGGACCGGAGATATCTTTCAGCGTGGTGAGCTCGACTTCGCAGGCTTGTATCGTACTCTCTGCACTAGCGATCAGTTTCAATTGTTGACTGCGAAGTCTTGCGTAGCTCGGAAGACCGGATCTGCGGTGAGTATCAGCATACGGGGTGTGGTAGGAAATAGTTGATTCGACTCACCATTCACGAGACGCTCGAAGACGTATTTGAAGACAGGCTTTCCTCAGGCTAGGCGTATCATCGACGGTCGACCTGATCATCACGATGTCTAAGCACGATTTCTGAAACGACGACAGCTGAATGCATCCTGCCGTTCGTGGTACTGACGGATATCAACTCTGCGTGCTCCATGGTTCGCAAGGCAAGTTCATCCCCCTTGAATGGGAATTTCGACAAGACATCGTAGTACGGAAGCTACGCAACAGATCAAATCAGGTGACTAACAGCGAAGAGAACGGAATACAAACCTCTGGTTTTTGCGCCAGTTGCTTGAGCACCGTGGTCGCGTGACCACTGTATACTAGAGACTTGGCATCTTCGATGTCATCCCCAAAGGCGTTCTTTCGGAGCTCGCCGACGCTGCGGGAGATGATGTCTTCGACAATCCGGCATTGGCAGGACTGTCACAACTAGTACAGGAGAATATAACAGCGGTGGTAGTACATAACAATTATCAGAACCTTTGTGCCAACTTTGTGTTACGCGAACGGGGGGCTCATGTATAGTATAATAGCGAGACAGAGAACACGACAATCAGCAACGACTGGAAGTACAAACACATATCACGAAACTCATCGCACCCTTGTCATCAAAAGCTTCACCCCTGGAGGGGGTAGAGAGGCCGAGGACACTCCTCATCCAGCTAGATCTTCGTGTTCGGACTACTCGCCTTCTGTCTCGGCCTCGGGGCCGCCTGTGGATTGTGGCAGAGCCTCGCGCCCGTGTTCCCAATTCATGTGCTCAGCGGTTGCCGTCTTCCCAAACATCACCTGCGCATCCAAATAGTTCCCGTACAGCAAATCATTCTTCGACAGCTTCTGCAAACGCACGATCTT